>CAUYRT010028503.1:0-60518 GCA_963574885.1 Lepilemur ruficaudatus
CAATTAAATGATTTTTAGTAAATTTACCAAGTTGTGCAGCTATTCACATAAATCAGTTTTAGAAGATTTCCTTCCCCCTATTAAGTCCCCTAATTCCCATCCCCAACTACATTTCAAGCATGCCCCTCCCCATCACAATGCTCCCCACATCCCTCGGATATGGGTCTATCTCCCCAACCCCCAAAACCCTGGTGGACACCACCACCATTTGAGCACCGTAGTGTTAATCAGTCAATACCAATTTGATGGCAAATACATGTGGAGCCCATTCTTGCGGTCTTGTGTTACCTCACTTCAAATAATGGCCTTGAGCTCAATCCAGGATAATATAAGTGGTGCTAGCTCATGTCATTTCTTAAAATTGAGTAATATTCCATTGTGAACATATGCCAAATTTTAATAATCCACTCATGAATTGACAGGCACTTGGGTTGTTTCCACATCCTTGCAATAGTGAATTGTGCTGCCGTAAACATTCGAGTGCAGATGTCTTTATTGTAGAATGTTTTTTGCTCTTTTGGGTAGATGCCCAATAATGCTATTGCTGGATCGAATGGTATTTCTATTTTTAGCTCTTTGAGGAATCTCCAAAATCTTTTCCACAGAGGTTGCACTAGTTCGCAGTCCTACCAGCAGTGTAAGAGTGTTCCTGTCTCTCCACAACCTCGCCAGCATTTGTTGTTTTGGGATTTTTTGATAGAGGCCAGTCTCACTGGGGTTAGGTGGTATCTCGTTGTGGTTTTGATTTGCATTTCTCTAATGATTAGAGAAGTTGAACATTTTTTTTATGTTTGCTAGCCTTTATTCTGTCTTCTTTGGAAAAGTTTCTGTTCATTTCCATTGCCCATTTATAAATGGGGTTTTGATTTTTTTCTTGTTAATTCTTTTGAGTTCTAGGTAGATTCTTGTTATCAGACCTTTATTGGAAGAGTAGACAGCAAATATTTTCTCCCATTCTGTAGGTTGTCTATTAGCTCTAGTGATAGTGTCTTTGGCTGTGCAGAAGCTTTTTAATTTGATTGTTTAATTTTTGCTATTTTTAAAGAAGGATTTAAATGTAGTTCTACTCAATATAAAAGAAAGGAAGACATGGTTAAATATCTTCCAAAAGATGAAATTCAGAGTTAATATAAAGGATTTATTTTTTGTGTGTAATGAGTTAGTGAGACATGTAAGCAGAAAATTCTATAAAAAAGTTCAAAGGGAGAAGTAAGTGAAGATTTATGTCTGTGAGTCACTTGCCTGCAAATAGAAGGTACATATGAGACATCTCAAGAAATGCATGTTAAAAATCAAACAAACAAACAAAAAATCCAAATCACAGTTACCACATCTCCTGAAAATATTAGAAAAGATAGGTTTGAGAAAAACTTAAATTATTCATTACATTTTCAATGAGTTGGTTGTCTGCAGAAATAATGAATGAATTTATTCCACAGATACAGTTTTTAAATGTGTTTTGGAAAATATGTATTCTACATTCTTGTCATCAACTTTCACTCAATTATCACTTTGTATCAGTTCTAAAAATATTTTTCCCAGATTACACCTAATATGTTATACTATATGTTGTCTCTTTTAATTATGACTTTCTTACTGTTATATTAATAGTTTCCCTCTAGTAAAAAAACAATATTTTATGATGACATTTCATGTTTTTATCTATACAATGAATAAATATTTGGATATGTCAAAAATCTCCAGAGGTGGTAGAGCTTTAAATTTGCATATATTTTATATATTATATACTAAAGAAAATTTATAATTTAAAATAATTTAGTCACAGATTTAGTCACAGATTTCATATTTAACTCATAGACTGTCTATGTTTTATGTCCAAGGGAATGAAAGAGAAGATTAGGAAGTGATTTTGTAGAATAGAGACCTTCAACTAACACTCCTACTTGTAAATCCACTTTTTTCTTCATTTTGTTTGCTATAGACAAGTTCAGAGGCCCTTTGAGATTCTGCAAAGCTAATGAGCCACCTCCTCTTCAGCTGATTCCTCTCCTAATCCTGCTCTGGGCTTTGCATTTCTCCACTCTACTTTCTCTCTCCATGCTCTTCTGTCCATATTCTTCCCTCAGAAATGTGATACAATCTCTTATCAACTGATGACATTCTCCCTTATCTCCTTGATGTTTCAGTATTATTTTTGTATTTCTACTGTAATTTTATTTTTAAATTTATTTATTTATTTTTAATTTCAAAAGATTAAGGGGGGTACAAGCATTTTTGTCACATGGATGAATACTCAATGAATACTGAGCCATAATACTCAAGTCAGGGCTTTTAGCATGCCTGTCACCAGAATACAGTATATTATACCAATAGGTAAATCTTTATCACTTGCTTCCCTCCCAGCCTCCCCACTTAGTTTCCAACATCCATCACACCACTTTACGATTGTATATACCCATGATTTAGCTCCTGCTTATTGGTAAGAATGAACAATGCACAGTTTTTCTTATTCTATTCCTGAGATACTTCATTTAGGATAACGGTCTCCAGTTCCATCCAAGTTCCTGCAAAAGACATTATTTCATTCCTTTTTATCACTGAGTAACACTCCATGGTATATATACACCACCTTTTCTTTATCCACTCATTAGTTGATGGGCACTTAGGTTGATTCCATATCCTTGCAATTATCAGTTGTGTTACAATAAATATTCATATTCAGGTGTATTTTTGATATAATGACTACTTTTCATTGGGAAGATACCCAGTAGTGAGATTGCTGGATTGAATGGTATATCTATTTTTATTTCTTTGAGGAATCTCTATAATGTTTCCCATAGAGGTTGTGCTAATTTACAGTCTCAGCAATGGTGTATAAATATTCCTTGTAAACTGCATCCACACCAACATGTATCATTTTTTGATTTTTTAGAAATGGCCATTCTGACATGGTAAGGTGGTATCTCATTGTGATTTTAATTTGCATTTCACTGATGATTTGTGATGTTGGGCATTTTTTCATATGTTTTTTGGCCATTTTCCATCTTCTCCTGAAAAAAATCTGTTCATATCTTTGCCTACTTTTTGATGTAGTTGTTTGACTTTTTTCTTGTTAATTTGTTTGAGTCCTTTGTTTGAGAAAGGTAATTGTTGCCTCCAGATTTGTTCTTTTTGCTTTGGATTGCTTTGGCTATTTGGGCTTTTTTTCTGACTCCAAAGGAAATTCAGTATTGTTTTTTTTTTTTTTTTTGATCTGTGAAAAATGTTGGTATTTTGGTCAGGCGCGGTGGCTCATGCCTGTAATCCTAGCACTCTGGGAGGCCGAGGCGGGTGGATCACTCAAGGTCAGGAGTTCGAAACCAGCCTGAGGAAGAGCAAGACTCCGTCTCTACTATAAATAGAAAGAAATTAATTGGCCAAGATATACATAGAAAAAAAAATGAGCCGGGCATGGTGGTGCATGCCTGTAGTCCCAGCTACTCGGGAGACTGAGGCAGAAGGATCCTTTGAGCCCAGGAGTCTGAGGTTGCTGTGAGCTAGGCTGATGCCATGGCACTCACTCTAGCCCGGGCAACACAGTGAGACTCTGTCTCAAAAAAAAAAGAAAAAAAAATGTTGGTATTTTGATGAGATTTGCATTGAAACTATAAATAATTTGGGGCAGTATTGAGATTTTTTTATTTTATTTATTTTTTTATTTCAGCATATTGTGGGGGTACAAATATTAAGGTTATGTATATTGCCCTTGCCCCCCTCCCCCCTCAAGTCAGAGCTTCAAGCTTGACCATCCCCCAGACGGTGCGCATTGCATTCATTATGTATGTATATACCTATCCTCTCCACCCCCCCTCCCATCTGCCCGACACCTGATAAATGTTATTCCTATATGTCCAATAGCACTCTTGTATTTTCCTAGTAGAGCTGAAATCCATTCTACTAAGTGAAATATCCCAAGAATGGATAAACAAGCACCACATGTACTCACCAGTATTGAGATTTTAACTGTGTTGATTCTTCCAATCCATGAGCATGGAATGTTTTTCCATTTGTTTGTGTCATCTCGGATTTCTTTCATCGGTGCTTTGTAGTTCTCCTCATAGACATATTTCACCTTTTTGGTTGAGTGTATTCCTAGACATTTTATTTTCTTTGCAGCTATTGTAAATGGTATTGAGTTCTTGATTTGACTCTCAACTTACATAATATGGATTTTTACCAATTTACTGACACTTGTCTAATTGAAAAGAATGTATATTCTGTTCTTTCCTGCCGGGTTGTTCTATAAATATTAAATAGGTCAAGTTGTTCATAGTTTTGATAGAGTTGCTGATTTTCTATTTTTTCTCAGTTATTGGAAAAGTGGTGTTGAAATGTCTGACTATAATTTCAGATTTGTCAATTTCTCCTTGAAATTCTATCAGTATTTGCTACTTCATGTGTCTAGTAATTTTTGATTGGATGCCAGACATTGTAATTTTACCTTGTGGGCTGTTGAATATGTTTTAATCATTATAAATAGTTTGAGCTTTGTTCCAAGGTTAGTTAAGTTTATTGGAAACATCTTGCTCATTTCAAATCTTGACTTTAGATTGACTTAGGCAGGATGAGAACAGCACTTAGACCATGGCTCATTTTTTCCTAATACTTAAGCAAAACCTTCATGAGTGGTCTAGTCTATGTCCTGTGAATTACAAGGTTTCCACTCTGCCTTTTGGGAATAGGACCTATTACCAGATCTGTGTGAGCTCCAGATATTATTTTCTCCAATCTTTCTGGGTGATTTATTTTCTACCCTGTGATAGTTTCTTCACATGCAAGCAGTGATCAATATTCACTAAAGACTCAACAGATTCTCTTTGAAAATCTCTGGAGTTCTCTCTCTCTTCTCTCTGAATTTTTGTACTTTGCAATATTTTTTTATTTGAACTCTGGCCAATGTAACCTCCCCTGACTCTCAGATGTATTTCCTCAATTCAGGAGACTGTCTGTATTCCCTCATCCCATGCTACAGCATAGATATTTTCTCTCTTCTGTGTACTAGGGAAATCATAGATCTTACCTTTATTGCTTCTTTGTTCCCCAAATCACTGTTTGTCTTTGCCTGATAATCAATATCTGCAAAACTATTATTTTATATGTTATCTAATTTTTAGTTGTTTTGGACAGGAATTTAAATCTAGTCCCTGTCAATCCATCTTTTCCAGAATTGAATGCTTAGAAATGTTTATTAAAATTTTAAAAATCCCTGTAGTGATTTGTATTTATTTATAACTAAATATTTATGTGATGTGCTCACTTGGTACATCTCACTTTCCATGTCTGAAACTGAACCCTAGTTCATGCTATTAAACTTTTTGTTCTATAGCCTTCCTCATCTCAATAAATTCCATCATCATACTTATCATTTTATAAGCTAGTAACTTGGTAGTCTTCCAAAGATTTCTTCTGTCTTTACCCAATATAATCAAGCAGCAAAACTGCTTCTTGACTATCTCCTAAATTTACAACTATCATTCCATCATTCCAGCTCCATTCTCTGTTCTGTTCCTATCCATCATGCCCTGTCAATATCCACTTCAACATTCTCCAAAGTTAAAAGAAACAAACAAACAAAAAACAAACAAAAATAAACAAGGAAGAATTCTTCTAAAAAATTCGTACAAGCTGCTTGGAGAAACACAATAAAATAAACCCTTTGAATCTGATTTTAATCAAGGAACCACAGTATAACATTCCTATTTTAAATTTATTATAAATTTATTTAATATGTTAAATGCATTTTCAGTATCTATTTTATTTTAAAATTATTTATTTAAATAAAAATTTCTCTTTTAAATTTGTATTTGAAACATACAGCATAAATAAGTTTTCAAAAATATTTTAAGTGGCTTCTGTTAAAGGTTATGAAAAAGTGGAATAAGGATGTACTAATGACCTTAGCTAACCTTAAATGTAGATCAGAGAATTTGGGGCAGCACAAAAGAAAACAAAAATGCATTAATTATCATCAATTTAAAAAATCAATTCTTCATGTGTGAATTTTTTTCCTGCCAAAAAGCAGATATTGAAGTACATAATTGATAATATTATACAATATTTTAGTTTTATTTTTTACTCAATACTTAAGGAATTTTCTCTATATAGCCATTTTTCTTATCAATCTTCAAAAAGACAACATTTATTAAATTAAAATATTTACATAGGTACATTTCAATATCTGTAGATATATATCTACCTATATGCTAGATTTTGAAATATATCTATATAAACATTTTAAATGCATATGAATATATTTCTCTCTAATTCTATCTATCTGATACATTACCTTTTATTTCTTTGCTATGCAGATGTTTTCCCACAAATAATGAAAGGCTTAGAGCTAAGCTATTAAAATTTTAGTTTGTGAATTTCCATCATTATACTATAGATGAGGATAGAGCATACCCTAAAAAAATATGCCAAAGAAGGACTAATAAAGTAAATCTACCTTTTAGTGTATAAACACACACACACGTGAACACACACACACATACAAATACATAAAATTAGCGTTTTGACAATAGCTGAAATATAGTCACTAATTCAAGACACTAAACATAACAGATTATTTTGGACTGGAAACATTTTAAGCTAGTTTTGCCAATCAGCCTTCCTAACAAAGAAAACCCTCTAATCATGATTATCAGTAAAACCAGTGATTATCAGTGTTACTCCCATGGAAGGGTGAATTCTCTGCCTGTCATTGAATTGTATTGCTTTTTTATTGACCCTTAAGTTCACTAAATATATTCCAAATTAATTTTTAACACTTAATCTGGAATTGCTCATTACATAATCTACTGTAATATCCTTCTAACTGATCTCAGTGCATTAGTTTTACAATACCTTAATCCATCCTTCTCTCTGTAGCCAGAGTAAACTTTCAAAAATGTAAATCTGCCCAGTTATTCCTTTTAATAAAGTTCTTGGATGACTTTACCTTTCCTAATGACAAAGTCTAAAATTCTTAATAAGGTTTATAATGCCCTCTAGGATTTTACCTTGCCTATCATTTTAGGTTCAATTTATGTCAAATTTCCTCATTACCCTCTCTGCTCTAATCACACTGGGGTTTCTTCACAAAATATTTCTTGAATACTTGGACTCTGAATCTTTGCAATTCCTTATTCCAGAAACACTTGCTGATATCCTTCCCTTTTCCATCCACTACCAACTTATTTTTCAGGTGTCAGTTTATACACCACTGTCTCTGGGAAACATTTTCTGATTCCCAAATTCCTCCGGACTGGGTTATGTCTCTCCATTACTTCCCATGGCACACAGTACTCTGCCTTTTGTCATGCTTTCACACACCTGAGTTGTCTTTAATGCCTGACTTTCCTTCTGAATTTTAAGTTGTGTGAGGTAAGGACAGTATTTGTATTTTTCTTTGTTACACACCAGCATTTAGAATATGACTTGAAAATTAACCATTGCACATACCTATTTGTTGTATAAATAAATGAATGAATAGTCAGATAGTACATGGTCTGTTTTTGGTTGATTTCAAAAATACAAAATATTATGTAGAAGTTATTGCTCACCTTCTGAATCTGACATGTAACAATTATTATATTTTTTGAGCACAAAAATAGAAATTGTGGACAATAATTAAGATTTCCAACAAAAATTGCTGTCAGTTTCTCTTACAAAGAAATCCATCTCATCAGTTTTGTGTCTTAGAAGCAGCTCTTGAAAATGCCTAAGCACAAAAGATGTAGAAAGCCTTCAATAAAAGTCAGCACTAAGCATCTATTTCAGTAATCCATGATTATTGTGTTTACTGTTGCTGAGTGGGTTCAGAAAGTGAGATTACAGGAAGCTTTTGAAGTATTTTGAGAACTTACTTATGTTCTTTTTGTGTGGTTCTTGTTAACCACTCAGATCTTATGGACTGAGTTTGTCAAAGATTCTAAGGAAGTGCTCTTTGATGTACCTTGCCTGAGAATTCTCAAAATTCTCAGGTTTGGCCTTAAAACCCAAAGCATGTAGATACATTAAGCCATTTGCAACTTGTTTTATGATCCACTTCCCTTTTTAAAAAATATCCAGTTAGCAGACATTTTCTTCAATCCTCTCATTGTGAAATGAAAGGAAATATGCTACTGCAATATTCTGTTGGTACACAATGCTTTTAAATTTCTCTCTCTCCACAAGAAAGAGCCCCGCCATCCTCCCCAAACAACAAAGGCAGACGTTTGAAAAAATTGTAATCTATTTTCCAATTATGAGTTTAAGGAAAAAAGCTTGAAAAGAAGAGTTAAAGTTGTTGGCATTAATCTTTCAATTTTCAACGGTGTGTAGAAATGGCAAAGAGAACCCAAATCATGCTGTGCCTCTGATGTGTGCACTCCATGAATGACCAAACTCAATTTCTTGAAAAACTGGTAATGATCAGTATTTGTCATATGAATTTGGATGATCAAATAAAATCAACTGTTATTCTGTTCATTCATCCTTGACTGATTAGGGAATTCAAATGAAAAGTCAGACAGAAGGTGATGGGCATATTAATGATTAATGATTCAAGAAATACTTCCAGTACACACTAGATTCCAGGAAAAGAATTTTACAATGGGTTGCTTGAAAACATGTGGGGAAAAGGGAGAGATATAAAAACAATGACATTTAGGGGGAAATCACATATTTGATAGTTTTATATATTCTTTAACAGCCTACATACTGCTTCTAATACTGTTAAAGAGATTGAAAAGTATGCACATGTGCATCCTTTTTAGCTGGATTTTTTTTTTATCCTACTAATCTGTGGCTTACAGAACATTTGGTCAAATGTTATATATCTGCTAAGGCTCAGGGATTTTAGCTCTGCAATTTCTGAATATGTTCATGTATCCCTAAATATAGCCCATTGAATTATAGCAAGGTTTTGAATCCTGGAAGAACTCATGTGTCTGTGTGTGCAAGATAAATTTTTAAGGGACAAATATACCCAGATATAAGAGACTCTCACGTATTCCAGCTAATGTTCCACAAATTTATTTCTGCCATTTTTTTTCAAGTTATCAATCTGAGCCAATTCCCCCATACCCTCTGATTCAAGCTCATAATTTTACTTTGCTCTGTGTTCCTTACTCCATGTTCTTTTTTTGTTTCTCTATCCCTTTTCATTCCAGATTCAAAGCCTTATATTTTTAATCTGGCCTGATTACTGGTTCTATTTTCTTAGTGTTTCTTTTGCTTAATAACTAGACCTTAACTCAGAGGTAGATTTACCCTGAAGATAATAAAGCTTAAGCTTGAGGCTTGTAATTTAATTTTCATAGGTCCCTTCAAAAGCCCTTGGAGAGGCCCTAGAAATGTATTCACAAGCTCAAAAGTTTCTGTAATATTTGCAAAAGTAAGTCATATTAACTATAATCACGTGTTCTCCCTTTGCCTGACAACTTTCTTTTCTTACACTTCATTTTCATGGCACTTGGCACTGGCAAGGTCTCAGGCATTTTGGTCATCCAGTTCAGGGAAAATTGAGTTAGGGATACATTTCCTTTGGGTCTAGCAGGATATAATTTTTGGTTCTCAGTCATCGCTGTATATGTGGTTATTGCTAGCTGTGCTAGTACAGTAATGGCTATCAGGAATAACCCCTACCACCCACCGTGTAGACCTACCAGCATCTGGACATGACGCAACAGAGCCTAAAGCAACCTGGCACCAAAAGCACGTGTGCAGAGGAGTGGCGTGTACTTTAAAATGCATGGAGTGAGAATCAAGTCTGGAAAAGCTTTTCAAATCTTATGGCCCATATATGGAAGAAATGTGGATAGATTTTTCCTAAATTTTACAAGAATCCTAAAAATGTATGATATTAATGATAATTATAAAACTAAATTATATAAATTATTAAGAGTAATTTTTTAAAATTCTATCAACCGAGCTAGAGAGAAGAGTCTGTTCTTTCAATCAATGTGATATAAAATTATTGTCACATAAAGAGGTGAAAATATGTAAGAAATGCAATAAAAGAAAAACAAGTATAATGGAAGAATATAGGCAACTAATTAATAAAAATACTGTAATATTTTTCTGCATTTGGTGATGTTTTAAAATCATCCGGACTTTTAAACTTTATAATTTGTTGTACTTTCTTCTTTTTCTAAATAACTATTAACATCCGTACCAAATTTTTAAATCATAAATTTCTATTCTTTTAAATTTATTGTATGTCAGCCACAACAAAAACTGGAATATCTCTTGCCCCAACTCAGCCCTAATAACTCAAAATAAGTGAAAATCACTGTAATAAAGATTTGATATAGTATAGTAGCTAAGAAGATAGGAACCTACGTTCTGGAGTGAGACTCCCTGAGATAAAATCCTGGCTCCACAATTTATTATCCATGTGACAGTGGGCAAGTTACTTAACATAACTAAACCGCAGCTTTTCCATTTAAGAAAAGTAAGACTGGATTAGAAAGTATAATTCTTCACTGTTCCTTATAATTGTAGGATAATAACAAAGTATACTGGGCAACCATCTAATTGAAATGATAGAATATTCAAGTAAAAAGGAACCTTAGATTTCCTATAACTTTACATCAGCCCCATGGATTCCTCCTTTTTTTTTCAGGTGTGTGTAGGGGAAGAAGTCTAGTATGGAAACTGACCTATCTGTCCATTCCTTTAATTAGCATAGTCCTACTTTAACTTCATGTACACTCTATGTAAGATTTAGTTTGAATAAAGTGCTCTGTGACTGTATGTGTGTGTGCATGTGTGTGTTTGAATACCACTGCTCTTGTCCAATTTTTGTAGCACAAGAATCATATAATATTATGAAAATATTAAACCTTGAGAATAAGTAGTAATTTCTTCTCTACCAGACCTCAAATCTCATGTATTAGAAGGATGTGATGTTACTCAAAAGAAAACAAAATAACCTGACCACAGCAAACTCTGCCTTCCTGATCAGAGATTACTCATTCAATGAAAATAGAAAATCAACAAGAAATGACTGGTACAAACATCAACCTCCTTCAAATTCTCCAGGATATTAAAGGCTTATCAAGTTTCCCACAGCACATGAGACTAAGCCTTATGTTGATTTTTTTGGTTGTTTACTTTTTGACCAATATTAGAAGAAAGTATTAAAAGAACACCAACAGCAGGAGGATGTGGATAGGGAGCTAACACTTGAATTTCATATATCTCTCCCCAAAGATCTGTTTTATTGTTTTAATATTTTTAATTATAGTTTTTAATTAGAAAAAATTGACCTCTTTATAACTTTTACTCATAATTGCCAGACAGAATGATCTTAATCCTTCTTTAATTGGACAGCTTTTCAAATATATGAATCAGCTCCCAAATATCTCCACTTCCAATTAAAAATTGGTTTATGACAGGACCTAGATAATCAGCAACTCTGAAATTTGCTTTCACTTTTAGAGACCTTCACTGCTCTTCTGGCACCTCTCCATGAATGAAGTCTTTCTTGCAATCAGAATTACTCCACTTCATTTTTTTTTTCTTTTCTATTTGTCTACAAAAGAACAAGACGCTGTCTTGACAGAATTTCTAATACCTTGTCAGATACTCCTTCAAATTAAACAGCCTAGGTGTCTAAAACTAAGCATAAGTAAATAAATAATATAGAGAATGCTCAGCTCCTTGGCTAAATTATACCCAGTAATTTAGAATGAGAGTTTAATGCATGAAATAAAACAAAAGATAATTATTATTTCATGTATGGTCTAGTGTGCAATTCCCTTGTTCCAAAGGAAGAAGAAACCAAACGATGGAAATAACTGATGGGATAAATTGACACTTTAAAAGCAGTTAGTTAAAGGAAATAATCTGTAATAAGGCAATGATTTATGAGTCATTAAGTTAAGACTCATAAAATTGAGTGTCTGAAGTGAATATTTTAATTATGGCGTTTTTCAATTGTAAAAACAGATCATTAAGAATCACTTATAATCTTGCCCCTAGGATAAGTATATAGGATATATTTAATAACATGTGACTGATATTGTAGATTTCTATTGCTACCTAGAATTCTGAATTAAATGCTTGATGCTGTTATAAGCTAAGCATTATCCCTTTGAGAAAATGTAACACTTTAACCATTTATTTTTCAATATTTATTTTTAATTTTTAATATTTTTACTAATGCTATCATGTGTATGTTTCTACATATAATACTTTGAATAATAAAATTGTATGCTTTTTTCCCTCTATTTCATAGTTTATTAATTTACTCTGACAGACTGAAATTATTCTATTTCTATTGATATTTGTGTGTCTGTGCGCGCTTTTGTGTGCATGTGTATATGTGAGTGTGTGTGTGTTGGCACCATGATTTGCTCTTCACTCAGTAATTTTTAGTATTTTAATTCCCTTTTTACTATCATTAGCTATGTGTCCTTGAGGAAATTGACCTCTTTGATCCTCAGTTTAAATATTGCTTCTTATAGCATACTTCATTACTGTTTTCTCCCCTTACTTGTACCAAGTGTTCTGATTTACTGTTGATTTATTGGCAAACATCCTACCCAAGCTTAATGGCTTTGTTTGTGTCTTGTAATGCCAATTGATTATATTTCTTCAAAATTTTAAGCACATTCAGACCAACTATTCCTCTACCCATTGACACAAAGACACAGTCAATCCCCTTGTACACTTACATTCCCTTGTAGGGAGAAAAATTGTGAGTGAAGTAACTCTGGAAGACTAAGCACCTTTACTAAGGAGTCTGGGTCCTCTAAGAAAGGTCATGTACATCAGCTAGTATCAGAAGCAAAATTTCATGTGTCCTCAGTATTTAAATTGACTGGAGATTGTATATATCAGAAGACGTGATATTGTTAAGAGACAAGTTGAAGGATTTTTTTTGGATTTGCTTTGTTTTACTCTTCAGTCTAGCAGATTAGAGGTTGTTAGAAAGATTAAATCTATTGCAGAGAAATACAGAAGCTCCATTTCCTTTGCACATCTGAGTAAATTAGTATTAAGGGTAGAGAGGCCTTAATAGAGTCCTAACCAATTTCTCATGGCCTCAGTGATGTTCCTTGAAGTAGACAAATTCTAGTCTTATCAGCAAGAAGTGTGAAGAATTGTCTGAGAGTGAAAAGCCAACAGATTTGCAAGAGCTTTAAAAAATACAGATCATGTGTACTTACACAACTGGGAACACTGAGACATTCAGTGGATGTCTGCATGGAAGCCAAAGGCTATACATGATATTACAACTCAGCAAATGCCAACCCATATACATACAGATGATCAGAAGCCAGATACCTACTTGTAATGACTCTTTATGCACCCCTAGATTTGAAGTGATTACTGGGAGAGAAAGGAGTAGCAAAGAAAAACCTGAATTTACTTTGTTTCCTACTGAAATGCCTGAAATATTTGGAATACACTAAAATTTTGCTATTGGCCATCAGCTGGAATTGGGGCTAGAAATAGGTATAAAGGTGAGTTAATAAAATTACAAAGGGAATAGCATCTTTTTACATACCATTGTATGTAGTCTGATAATTCATAATGAGACTATTCAAGAAATAACTCCTACTACTAATAATATTTTGGGAATTGTAGTTTATAAAACATCTCTCAATGTATGAGTTTTTCCTTTTTGTTAATCTAGTTTCTTTTACTGCATTGTTTCTTATAATAAGAGGAGGCCAAGAAACACCAATAAAGAAGGAATGGGTATAAAGTGTGTAAAAGATGTTCCTGACAGATAAGAAGGGTAGATACTGAGAGAGAAGTCAAGGCCATGTTTAAAGAAGTGAAAGCTAAGTTTTCATACCTGACTGTCTTTATTTATCATTCCAAAGATAACAAACACGGGGGTGTATTAGACTCAAGAGTTCTGGGGGAAATTTCAGAATTGTAGAATATGCTGATTGTTTGTCAGATTGTAGCCTCAAAAATCCTTAAAACTACTGCTAAAATGAGGCAATACAACCAAGGGAGAAAGGTGGTAACAGGTATTGGTGAGTTATCACCACTTCTGTTTCTGTATGGCCCTAATATACTATTCCAAATATGCTTTTGGGTACCTGGGTAGAAAGGCAGAAGGAAAAGCAGAAGGAAAAACTGACATTGAAAAGGAATAGGATTTCCAGAAAAAGATTAGGTTAGTTGTAGGAAATAATATTTGCATGTTTGAATCAGAATATGTAAATTATGGAATATATAAATTATCATTCATCAAAATAATAAAAAATTATAACTTTTGAGTGACTGCCAGGCTTTTAAATATTATTGCTTTTAGCCTGGTGCGGTGGTTCACACCTGTATTCCCAGTGACTTGGGAGGCAGAAGTGAGAAGATCACCTGAGACCAGAAGTTCAAGAACAGTCTGAGCAACATAGTGAGGATTTGTCTCTAAAAAGAGAAAATAAAAATAAAAAAATTAGTCATGCATGATGGTGTGTCCTTGTAGTCCCAGCTACTCAGGAGGTGGAGGCAGGAGCTATGATTGTTCCACTGCTCTCCAACCTGGGCAACAGAGCAAAACCCCATTTATAAATAGCAATAACAAAATTATTGCCTTTAGCATTTTCTGTAAATGGTGTTATTTGTCAAATATTTTTGATTGTCCTACCCCCAGTGGTCACATGCATTTCCCTAACCCTTTGTCATTAGGTGCTTGAGATACATGTTGGTTTTCAGCTGTGGGAAGAAATTATGGGTATTACTAAAAATCAGAGAAATTTGAGTCAATGTTGACTTTCAGCATAGGGGAATGAGGACCTATATAAAGCTGTTCCTTCATAAAAGCAATGAAATGTTGGGAAACATTGTGAAAATTAAATTTTTCAAAACTCTGAAAATAAAATGCTTGCAATAATGAGAGCTGAATTTATTCAAGAAAAGCAACAAAATTTTGGTAAGAAAAGCAGAGTTTGTGGCTTTTTATATTGAATTATTTTAATCCTCCTTTCTCCAGTTCTGTGATAGCCTTGAACAACAGTAGCCCTGAAAACCAGCAGTCTTTGAAGCCACTGGAGGGGTCACACTGGTTAGGAGCTCCTCCCAAAGCCCCACTCCAAGAGCAATGCCACAATGTGACTTGACTGGCAGCTCCCTGGAAAAGCCTCATTCACAGGGTACCATTATTATTTGACACTAAGGAAGAGGGAAAAATTTATTTCCAGAGTATCTATATTATATTATCTAAAATGTTTCATTTTTAACAAAAATTACAAGATGTGCAAAGAAACAGAAAAGTATGTGTTATATGCAGAAAACAAAAGTAGTTAGCAGCAATCAATATCCAGGGTATTCAAATACTGGACTTAGTAGACAAAGATTTTAAATCAAATATTATGAATAGGTTCAGAAAACTAAAGGAAATCATGTCTAAAGAATTAAAGAGAAGCATGACAACATTGAATTAGCTCATCAGCAAAACTTGGGGGTGTATTTGTTCAAGGCATTTATGAATATCTCTGAACAATTATAAGATGACTACTAAGCTAAATGAACAGAGACTTGGGTGGCTGCATTTACTACAGGATATATAGATGTTACAGAATTAGAGGAAAGTAGGATAATGATGTCTTAACACATACAGAATACCAATGAAAAGATAGAAACTGCCAAAATTTTAAAAAGAGCCAAATAGGGATTTCAGAATTGAAAAGTATAGTAACTAAAATTAAAAGATCACTAGAGGGGTTCAACAACAGATTTGAGCTTTCAGAAGGAAGGATCAGCAAACTTGAAGATCCATCAAATGAGATTATCTAGTTGGTGGAACAGAAAGAAAAAAGAATGACAAATACGAATAGAGCCTCAGAGACCTATGGGATAGCCATCAAGTAAGTATACCAGCATACACATAATGGGAATCCCAGAAGGAGAGGAGAGAGAAAAGGGCAGAAGTATTTGAAGCAAGAATGGCTCAAAACTTCCCAACCTGATGAAAAATATTAATCAACTCACCCAAGAAGCTCAATGAACTCTAAATAATATAAATACAAAGAACTCCACACTTAAAAGCATCATAGTCAAATTTTCAAATTAGAAGGGAAAGAGAATACTGAAAGCAGCATGGGAGAACAATGTACACTGTGAAAGAAATCCTTAGAAAGAATGGAATGACTTCTCATAACATTTAAAGTGCTGAAAGAAATAAATGAAATAGAGAATGCAAAAAGAATAGAGAAAAAAGTCAGTTCTTTTGAAAGATCAACAACATGGACAAAATTTTACCTAGGATGGCTAAGAAAAAAAAAAAGAGAAGACACAAATTATTAAAATGAGGAATGAAAGAGAGGACATTAGTGCCAGCCTTGGAGAAATAAAAAAAGATAAGGGAAACCTATGAGCAACTCTGTGCCAACAATGATGTAACTTAGAATTGAAGGACACGTCCCTAGAAAAAGACAAATAAGCAAAACTGACTAAATAAGAAAAACAAATTCTGAATAACTTTATACAAGAAAAGATTGAATTACTAATTAAAAAACACTTCTTATAAGGCAAATTCCAGTGCTAAATTTATTCACTTGTAATTTATGACAAAATTTTTTTTTTTTTTTTTTTTGAGATAGAGTCTCACTGTGTTGCCCGGGCTAGAGTTCCATGGCATCAGCCTAGCTCACAGCAACCTCAAACTCCTGGGCTCAAGCAATCCTTCTGCCTCAGCCTCCCGAGTAGCTGGGACTATAGGCATGCGCCTCCACGCCTGGCTAATTTTTTACATATATTTTTAGTTGGCCAATTAATTTCTTTCTATTTATAGTAGAGACAGGTTCTCACTCTTGCTCAGGCTGGTTTCAAACTCCTGAGCTTGAGCGATCCACCCGCCTCGGCCCCCCAGAGTGCTAGGAGTACAAGTGTGAGACACTGTGCCCGGCCAATTTCTGACAAACTTTTAAAGAATTGATAATTCTTCACATAATCTCTCAAAATATGAAAGAGGGAGAAACACTTTCCAACTCATTCTATGAAGCTTGCATTGACGCTAAAATAAAAGAAAGGATCACAAGAAAACAAAATTACAAATGTCCCTTTATGAATATTCACACAAATATTTTCAACAAAATAGTACCAAACTGAATCCAGTAACATATAAAATAGATGTTCTGCCATGACCAAGTGGAATTTATCCCACTAATGAAAGGTTGATCTAACAGCCAATAATCAACTAATGTGTAATATAGCATATTAATAGAATAAAGGACAAAAACCACATGATCTTTTCAAAAAACATACAAAAAACATTTGACAAAATCCACATTCACTCAGGACAAAAAAAATGTTCTCAACGTAATAAGAACAGAAGGGAACTTTCTCAATTTGATAAAGAGAATGAATGGAAAACTCACAACTAATGTGGTAAAAGGCTGAATGATTTCTCCCTAAGATCAGAAAGAGAGGAAGATATCCACTCTGGCCACTTCTATTCAACATTAGAGTAGATGTTCTAGCCAGGACAATTAGTCATGAGAAAGAAACAAAGATCATATAGATTGAAAAGGAAAACTTAAACTATCTATGTTTGGAAATGATATGATCTTACATATAGAATATCCTAAGGGATATTGTGGATTCAATTCAAATAATAAACATGTTCAGCAAAGTTATGGGATATAAGATCAACATACAATTATCAAATCTGCACACCAGCAATGAACAATCCGAAAATGAAATTTAGAAAACAAAAAACCATTTAGAATATCCTCAGAAACATTCAATAAGTAGAAATAAATTAAGTGTAAGACTTGTACACTAAAAACTGTAAAACGTTGAAAGTGAAGATGATCTAAGTAAATAGAAAGATATTTTATGTTCAGAAATTGAAAAACTTAATATTGTTAATAGATATATAACCTAGTCTGCTTGACAGAAGTCCAGCATTTAAAATACAAAATGTATACCATTTTGAAAATGAAGTAATGCTAAAAATTTGGTTAGGCAAATATAAACCAAGAAAAGCTGAAAGACACAAATCTAATAGCTGAAAAAATAGAATTCAGGGAAAAAATTTGGAAGAAATGAAGATAGGCAACTAATGGTTTCAACAAATAATATAGGTTTAAAATATGTAACACAACAATTGACTAAATTCTGGAGAGTAATACAGTTATGTCTAAATCAAAACTGTTACTGGCAAACTCACATGTGTGCTATGGGCATCCTAAATTCACTTTCTGCTGCTAAACTGGTTTTCACACCAGATTTTAAAAAAATGTTTGAAAAATACTAAGTACTTAGCAATGGTATCTATGATAGCAAGGCTAGTCCCTTGAGAATTTAGATTAACATGAATTTTACATACTGATTATAGTGTTACATTTATTAAACAGTGAATCTAATGATTAAAAATAAATGATAAATATCCATTCTATGATAACATATGCATCTTTTCACTTAAAATTTATATCCTTAAGTGTTAAATTACAGCCTCATTTGATCTAACTTTAGTAGTACTTAAAAGCATCAATAATAAACAGTGAGAAGAACTTCAATCTTTTCTATGTACTATCTGAAAGAGGTCTTTATTATTATAATTACTACTAATAAACGATGCAATCTTAAAATTAACTACACAGTTTTCTATTTTTTTAAAAAAAGATAAAGGCCCTATGTAATTTCCTAAAGGTTAAAGTATCATGAGAGTACATCTGAATGTTAGAAGAAGAACATATTCTAAAGTTGATGACTAAGACAAAATAGAATATCATCACAGTTCTTCTTAACCCTTAAAAAGAAAATATAAATTCGGAAACTCAAGAAATCAAGGAGCTTTTTGTTTTTGTCTTTGAATTTCTGCCATGATCTCTGAATTTGTATTCTTTTTATTTTTTTAAAGGCCTGTTCACAGGACAGCACATGAACACAAAACCGTGTTGAAGATGCTGAAAACAATTCCAGATTTAACCTCTCAACTAAGCAATGAGCATCTGAAAACACTTAGTAAGAATGTCATTTCTGAAACCTGGGTGAAAGGCAGCACAGGTAATAGACTAATATGGAGAGAAATTTGGCAAGATAAAATGCAGGCCACTATTTTTAGTTCTCTATCATTATAATTGCTCATAATTTCACTTGACAATTTCACTTTACTTGCTAAAAATGTATTATACTGTTTAAATGTATTTCATCTTTAAAGTTGTAGGTAGTGAAATGAATAACATCTTACATTTTAGTACTTAGGTTTAAGATATGCACTGGTATTTCTTCACCTTCAGCACACGTCAGAATCACCCAGAGGACTCATCGAGAGCATATTGTTAGGCTCAAACCCCGGAATTTCTGGTTCAGTAGGCATGGGATGGAGCCTAAATTGCGTTTACAATAATACATCATGTGGTGCTACTAGTCTGGGAATCACACTTTGGGAACCACTATCTGATATGCACATTTAAGTACAATAGAGCACTGAGGTTCATAGTTAAGACAGGAAATGGTCAAGGTAACTATTTGACTGATCCAGATACTGATCTGAATATTTGAAAAAAAACTCTCCAGATAGACTTTAATTTCCTAATTTTAGTCTTTAGTCCCTTTACCAAACATACAGTGGATACATTAATAGAACTTTTTATATTTTAATTTTTTGGTGGGAGGCATACAATTTAATACATACTTTGTGTCAGGGGCATGCTTTTTTGTTTGTTCCTCATAGAAACAAATAAAGACAGTATTTTTCTCCACAGATGAGGGTACCAAGGCACAAAAATATCATGCAGGGTATTCTTGGTTGGAATCAAGTTTCAAACACACTTCAGCCCAGTGCTAAACTCATTCTCTGTACATTATGTCATAGTTTGTCCAAAGCGGTTTGTCAGGATCATGGCATTCAAAGCCTAACTGGAATTTTAGTGAACATGTGTGTGTTGAACAGATTTACACATTTTGAGAGTTTTCCCCCAATGATTTTCTCTTTTAATTGATACCATTTAATCAGGAATCAAGCAGTGAAAAATAAGTCAAACGAGTTTTGTAGAGGATAAAATAATTTTGAAAGGGAAAAATGTATAACCATTCAACATTGTTTTGCCATTAGCATGAGGATAGTAATTAAAAATTAATTTATTTCATAAATCACTGAAATTATAATGGTAAAAAATATGGGAGCAATCTAAATGTCCTTCAATAGAAGATTGGCTACACATATCATGATATATCTCCTCTACAGAATTCTAAGCAGTGGTTAAAAAGAATGAGGTAGATTTGTATATATTGAGAAAGGAAAATTAAAGACAGTAAATATAGAACAATTGCAGAATTATGCAAATGACATATTAATGAAAAAGTGTAAATTTATATTTACATATGTATCTTTTTTAAACATAGGAGTGGGTCCAGAAGGACACTCCAAAAATATATATTTTTAAAATTGTTGCCTTAGCGGAGGGAAAAGGAATTTGAGGACAATGAAGGGGTATAATTAATTCTTTCTTCTACATATATTTGTGCTGATTGAATTTTTCCACAGTGAATTAATTCATTGTGTTAATATTTATAATTACACATTTTTTCAAAAAGTTTACAAAATTAAAATTAGAAGCAAACATTTTTTTTTCTGATGGCACCTTAATAACTCAGGTGATTGTTCGAATACGAATTTTCACTCTTTGACAAATACCAATTTTAATTTGATTATTTATATTAAATAAGGCATTCCAACTTGCATTTCAATAGGGTATACTTTAAATCCTTTTTCAAAAGATTTAGAAGTCCCTGTGTTTACACCTACCTGTGTCAAATTCTTTTTTCAAGTTTTTAAGTTATCCGATTCCAACAGCTCAGATCTGTTTTACTATCAAAGCAGTCAACTCATTAAATATCTGACCTTTGTAGATCTCTTTGTTCATCCAACTTAATAAACAAGCCCAACTAGGTGTCTGTCTCATTTCCTTTTCTTTATTCATGTACGCGTTTCCCTCTCTCTGCGTTATTTAAAGTATTCCCTCTAGTAGCCCCTTGTCACCAGCCTGCTGAATTTCAATCTGCTACTGAGGCTTTCATTTCTCTGGTGCAATTCCACACAGCTGTTTGCACCGTCTGGTCTCTTTTCTGGCCGCTAGTTCTTTAGAGCTTCATTATTTAAGGAAGCTTCCTGAACTTACCATTATTCATTCAGCCTCTTACTCATTCAGTTCTTATAAGCAATACAATATTAATAGGGAAACAATATTATGATTTTAAGTAGTGAATAAAATATATTCAATCTCTAGTTTAAGCAACAATACTACTAAAACACGATTATTATATTACTTACTATACTAAGATTAGTATAATATTTATAAAGAGTACTTATCATATTAAAATTATAGCATATATGTTACATGTAGTCATCTATATATGTATATACAGATATATAGATATAGTTTGCTGAAGTCAAATGATCTTAAGAATTTTTCATTGGATCTCTCTATGCGGGGGACATTTTTGAGATTGCTAACCTAAAGCTCATGAAAACTAAAAGAATTAACTTGCTTGAGATCCCAATTTAGTGGCTAACCTGAAAAACTATAATAGATCCCAGATCAAAATTTCATTATCACCTATCTTTAGGCTAGGTAAAGTTTATGTTAATATTGAAATACATTCCTATAAAATGATTGTTGGTGTAAGTGTTTTTCTCTTTTCTATATATATCATCTTTATTTTCTTTACTTGTGATCCATTAAGTATTATAGTATTATTTCTCTTCTGTTTCTTTCATTTTTTTAAATTTTTTTCTCAACTTTTGTGAGGTTATATCTCAAAAGCTCCATAGCTCCTTATTTTAATAAAATTTTATATTTATTTTTAATGCTTACAATATTTTATATTAGTAAATTTTTAACATTTCATTAACTGGCATAGATTTTATTTTTTGTTTTGGTTTAAATTTCATTTAACACGTAAAAACACAGTAGTTAAATCTCATGAAAAATATGGTAGGCATCTTTTCCATATATGAATTAACCATAATTCAGATAATATACTCTTACAATAGAAGTGGTAGGTCTTTAGTCCTACCATAGACCACGGCTTCCTTAAAGGCAAACACAGTCTTGAAAAACAGGCATTGGTCTTAAAGTAGGGATACGCTTTAATTGAAACTGAGGTCCTATGGTTTGAATGTTCAATGTGTATCTTTCCCCCAAATTCATCTGTTGAATTTCTCCCCTCTGAGGTGATAGCATTAAGAGGTCAAGCCTTTGGGAGGTTATGAAATCCTAGTGGGGGAGCCCTCATGAATTAGTGCCCTTATAAAAGAGGCTCAAGGGAGTCCCCTCACCCTTTCCACCATGTGAGATTAGACTGTGAAGATGGTTATCTGTGAGGAAACAAGCCCTCACCAGACACCAAGTCTGCTGATACCTAGATCTTGAACTTCCTAGCTTTCATAACTGTGAGAAAGAAATTTTCATTGTTAATAAGCTATCCAGTCTGTGTTATTTTGTGTTATCAGCCTGAATGGACTAACACATGAGGTGTTCTCTATGGTTCATGAAGATTTGTCTTTGAAACCTGGTCAGAAATCTTTTCCAGTGTGGATCTCCATTGTGAGGACCTATTCCATATCTGCCTTACCCTGTCTGAAAGATAATTGTGAGGTTTTAAAAAAATCCAGAGAACAAAACCAACTTTTCAATCTCAGGAGGTTACAAGAGACCATTGCCATTCTGATATTTTTGTGTAAGAAGGGCTCAATAAAAATATTAAGAATTAATTGGTTTTGTGATTATTAAAAGCAATCACTAATAATTTGTAAAATTATAAATTTTCTCTTTATGTAATCTCTACAAATATTTAACTATTTTTAGAGTAACTTAATAATGCTATGAGTAGGATGGATTCTCAATTTTTAATTTGTTCATTTATTTCCTCTGTAACTGGCTTCAGTGAGGATATTAGTTTTAAAAAATTGCAATGTTTGCAGTTTGCCTTTATAATAGCCCTCTGACCAGACACCACAAGCCAGGATGGTTTAATTAGCAACATCCCTTTAGAAAGATCTATCCCCAGAAGAAGCTTAGCATTTGGCAAAGGTCATTTGTGAGCAAGTTGATTCATTCTTGTCTCTAACAAGAGTGGTCCTTGTACCTTTCCTAAATTTCCAAGTTTTTTTTTTCATTTTCTTTATGAAAGCTTTTATTCATTCGTATGATTCAATTTTGATTTGTATGTTTCTCATTCTCAAACTCATAGGTTTTTAGTCCTTACTTCAGCTCACATCCACATAATTGAACTGCTGCTTGATATCTCCTCTTGGAAGTGCCCTGGCATGTTGGGAAAAAACCATGAAAAAGCAAACGTCTCATCTTGCTCTGAATGCAGGTCTTTTACTGACAACTATCTCAATGGTACCACTATATTCCTTGTGAAAATGTTAAAACTATGTAATTTTCTTCATGGTGTCTTTTTCTCTAAATTAATTGAGTTGTATCACATGAATTCAACTTTTACTTTTCAAATTCATTTTCTGCTTTTTCTTCTCCAGGTCAATGCCTGGTTCAGGGCTCCATTCATTATTTCTTACATAAAGTACTTTAATAGACTCAAAATTGGTCTCTCATTTTCCTAATTCTCTCCACAAAAATTGTCCAATGCATCATTGCATTATTTATTCTTCTTCTAACTCTAAATGAGATATTATTGTTATGCGAATATAATATATTAGGAAATATAGGGAATGTGTTGAAAAATTTAAAAAAACACAAATAAGGAAAACTAAATGTCCCTTAATCTCATTAACTTCCAATAGCCATAATTATCAATTTGAAATATTCTCCAGTTTCAATTGTGTTTCCTTTTTTTCCAAGAAATCATTTGTAGTTTTTGTTCCTACCTCAAATTTAACATATCATAAGATTTTCTTGGGTCACAAGTATTTCTGTAAACACTACTTTTTAATAACTGCATATTTTTGTAACAGATATGTTATAATTTACTTGATCAATCTTTTTAAAAGAATTTTAGATATTTCCCTATCATGAATAATGTGGTCTTGAATATATTTTTGCCCTAACTTTTACCTGTACTTTGGATTATTTATTTATGACAGATTTCTAAAGTTAAAATAATGAATCAAAAGGTGGAGATAGTTTTATAAATCTTGATACATGTCTACAAATTATCAGAGTTGTATTACTCTAGTGTTACATAAAAATTCCAATATTGCTTCATTCTAAATTTTAAGTCTTTACTAATTTAAGTATTGAAAATCATGCCTCACTTTAAAAATAGCATTTTTTTTTTATCCAGACTGAACATTTGGTAATTGGTTATTTGATGCATATTTCCAATTTTCAGTGACTCTCCTAATGATGTCCTTTCTTTTAATTGGATTCCTTAGAATACTTTTTCCTATACTGTTCTTCTAACAAACTGAGTTAGTTGTTCACTATTCCTCATCAACCTCCTTTGTTTGATTGAAGACCATCAGGTAACTCCATGTTATCTGCTTCTATGCCTTGTTCATGCTATTTCAGGTGTTTTTCTCCCCGTATCTGTCAATCAAAATTTTGTCTACATTTCAAGGTACATCATATACATCTTTTTCCTAAGTCATAACTACATTCCAGGAACTCCCCATCAGACCTAATTTATTTCTTCTTTGGACATTCATATCATTTTATGATATGAATTTATTTACTTATTTAAGAATATTTGCCTTGTGATCCCTTTTATCATAATTATGTACTTTGTGACTTCTATACTAGAAGTATCAATATTGAAAGGCTGTTCTAATAGAAGGTTTGTGCTCAAAATAAAATGAAATAATTTTCTTTACATCCCTTCCAGTTAACTTTATGACAGTATTTACATATTTGGGGTTTCTTTTAATCTCAAAATAAATATCCAGTTTTATTTGTAGACTGTCTTCCACAGGTTTTAGTGATATTCTAAGAAAGGTTATTAGATTTGTGCCTTAAAATAACTACTCTGGACAACTTAAGGGTGGTACTATTAGAACTAAAAGCAGTAATCCCATCCCCAAAGGTTTTTAATATCATGAAAGCTATGAAAAGGACATTCATTGTTTTTGTTATGTTATCTCTTGGATCATTCAGACCTTATAAAAGAGATTCCATGAACTAAATGATCTGACTTAAAATTTATATAGTTTTCTGATATTTTCATAGGATCCCACCTAATGAACTGAGAAGGAAGTAGGTCATCAAGGAGTTTTATCTTATTCCTCAATAGACAGAATTCTAAGATAAAAAGAAGAGTTGGTCTCTAAATATTTAATAAAATTCTTTGGAAAGAAATACAATAGGGGATCATTAATTTAACTTTAATTCATTCAAATATTTTTGCTAAATGTCTAAAATAATCCAGGCAATGTGCTGTGGGCTGGAGATACTAAGAGCAGTCAGGGTTTCTTCTCTCAAGAGGTTGCAATCTATTGGCAGAGACTGAAAATAGTGCTATGACAGAAATTCTGTGAAGAAAGGTCCCAGAGAAGTGGCGTTAATTAGGCTGGATGGGAGCAGGGCAGAGATCAGAAAAGACATCCCTGGTAGAAAGATAGCACTTAAACTCAATTTTATAGGCTAAGAGGGGATTAGCCAGCTGACAGTATGACCTTATTCATCCAATTATAGCTCTTTGAAACATTTAAGTCCTTCTAGATGGTTGATTTTAGTTGAAGGTCTGTGTACTACAGAGTGGAAAATCTTTAGTCAGAAAATTCACAAAATTCACGTTTGCTTTAATCAAACTTTGAGTTTGGCCTTTAACCTTTTGAAAAGTCATTGCCAAAATGATTAATTAAAGTTTCCCTTACTAGTATTTTTAATTCCTTTTGAATGCCTTTTGTTCACCAATACAAATATGGTTAAGAGCTATTTTAAAATATGAGGTTCTACACTAGGAGATTTCTTCAAGTACTTATGAAAATATTTCTTTTGACTTTTCATGTAATGGAGATCAGCTATTCCAAACTCCTATTAATGTGTATATTTAGATCTCCTCCCATGAATCGCAAGTGTTCTTACAGGCATTTAGAACAATGAATCCTTTCCAGAAGGTTTTTAATTTATTTTACCCAGGTCTATTAGAGGAATCATACCTATGGCATCTAGAGCCTTATGAAATGTATTTCTTAAATAATAAGACTTGAACTCAAAATTACAACTTGATCCATGGGCTGCAGAATGGATGCTGTGTTAGCAGGCATGAAAACAACATTAATCTCTGTGTACATTTTCATCAGAGTTCTTGGGTGACCAGTGAATTGTCAATGATCAGTGATATTTTGAAAGGAATCTTTCATTTTATTTATTTATTTATTTGAGCACTAGTTCTCAACATTGAGCTTAAAATAGTTGGTAAATCATGCTATTAATGTAAACAGATGTGCTGTCATCCAGACTTTGCTGTTCCATTGTACAGGTACAGTACATTTAGCATAGTTCTTAAGTCCCCTATGATTTTTGTAATGGTAAATGAGTATTCACTGTAACTTAATATTACCAGCTGCATTAGCCCCTAACAAGATAATCAGCCTGTTCTTCGAAGCTTTGAAGCCAGGAATTGACTTTTCCTCTCTAGCTATGAAAGTCCTAGATGGCAACTTCTTCTACTATAAGGCTGTTTTGTCTACATTAAAAATGTGTTGTTTGTGCAGCTAAGTCATCCATTGTCTTAGCTAGATCTGCTGGATCACTTGCTGAAGCTTCTTTATCAGCACTTGAAGCTTCACCTTGCACTTTCGTGTCATGGAGACAGCTTCTTTCCTTACACTGCATTTACCATCCTTGGCTAGCTCCCAGCTTTTCTTCTGCAGCTTCCTCACCTTTCTCACGCTTCAGAGAATAGAAGAAAGGCCTTGCTCTGGATTAGGATTTTATTTAAGGGAATGTTGTGGCTGGTTTGATCTTTTATCCAGACCACTAAAACTTTCTTCATATCAGCGATAAGATTGTTTTGCTTTCTTATCATCTGTATGTTCACTGGTGTAGCACTTTTAATTTTCTTCAAGGACTGTTCCTTTGCATTCACCACTCAGCTAACTATTTGGGGCAAGAGGTCTAGCTTTTAGCCTATCTCATCTTTCAACATGCCTTCCTCACTAAGCTCTATCATTTCTAGCTTTTAATTTAAAGTGAGAGACATGTGACTTTTCCTTTTCTTGAACACTTAGAGATCATGGTAGGGTTATTAACTGGTCTAATTTAAATATTGTGTTTCAGGAAATAGGTAGCCCTTAGGAGAAGGAGAGAAGCAAAACAATGGCCAACCAGTGGAGCAGGCAGAACACACACATTTATTAATGAAGTTTGTTCTCTTATAGGAGTGCAGTTCATGGTACCCCAAAACAATTAACAATAGTAATATCAAAGATCACTGATCACAGATCACCATACAGATAAAATAATAATGAAAAGTTTAAATATTGTGAGAGTAACCAAAATGTGGCACAGAGTCACTAAGGGAACACATGCTGTTGGAAAATGGCACCAATAGACTTGCTAAATACAAGGTTGCCACAAACCTTGAATTTATAAAAACAAATATGCAATATCTGTGAAGCATTGTAAAGCAAAGTACAACAAAAAGAGATATGCCTATATTACACTATCAAGAAAAGGATCTGTTTTAAGCTCAGGTATCCAAGCAAAAACAAACTTAGCTCTAAAGAAAAGTGAAAATCACTCTCCCATGGTCAGTGTATATGAGTGGCAATCAAGAAAGCCCCACAAATAAGCGCTAGGTTAGAAAGAAGCAGAGAAGTAAAGCAGTTGATGAAATTTTGGGGTATAAAAAGAAACATTTAGGTATAAAAAGAAACACTATTGTCCCTGAAAATCAGTTTGTAAAGTTTCCACTTACTGCAAGTTCATAAGCAATGTGTAAGAAAAGATCTCCTGACAGCACTTAAATGATTTGCTCCAATCTTACAACGTAATTGATACATGGAGAAAGAATTGATACATGGAGAAAGACTCCCATCCTAATCCCATACCTTCCTTCTAAAGGGTAGGATTCCGAAGAGCTGGCCCGAATTTAAGTTGCATTTAAAATGTTCACTAGTGAGTACACCGGCAAGACCTACAGACACATAAATGGAACTTTAGGAATCGGGGTTGGATGACAGATTGTGGAGCCTTATACCATGGGGTAGGACAGATACTAGAAGACCTCTTCTCTCCCCTTCAAACTGTCTCCTTCATTGAGTTCTTTTAGTGATCACTATCATGTCCAGAGCAAGAATAAATGATAGTTATTAGTAGGCATATACCGTTACTCATATAAAATAGGCAAAATGCCATTTTGAGGGGGAGTAAATATTTTTAAAAAGTTTAAGGGATTTTCTGGTCTCATTTTTCTCACAATTTCATGTTTTTTTCCTAGAACCTATCAGTTCTATGAGAGGATGGGCTACTATCTATAATTATCTAAAAACAACTGTCCAAATATGTAGACATGCCTTTGTCATTCTTGTTATTTGATCGAATTATTTGTAAATGCCTAAATGTAACATTATAGTCATTACCGTAGAATAAACTAAAAAGAGTCTATTACAAATACAGCAAGTGCAATATATGTATTAGCCATATCTATGTCAAAGGGCTTGGGATATGAAGCATATAGTGTATCTTTTCTGGTTTTGTTTTGTTTGTTTCAGTGGTTGGAAATGATGGATTTTATATAATGCTGAAAGGCTTAGCTCAACCTCAAATAAAGAAGCACAAAAATATATTTGAAGGAAATGACTCAACAACCTCTTTCATACCTCAGAGTTTCCATAGAATTATGTTTAATGAAGACTTGAAAAACTCTGTATATTCTGAAATTAATCTACCTTCACGTGGCTCAATGGTAAGAGATGAATATTTGCTTTTTTCATAAACAAGGTAACATGCTTGTAAAATTTTACCTCTTCCAGGTATGTAGATCCAAATATTTTCAGAGTCCTGAAGTAGTCAAGATAATGTATCCTTTAAAATATAAATTATATGATTCATACTGAACTTGAAATTTGATTATAGATTTTTGGTGAAGGGTGCCTTCAGCAACATACTGCCTCCACTGGCAAGGCTTGTGCCCTGTATTTGATAACTGAAACAAGGTCAGTGTGGCTGGATCCCTGACAGAGGAAGGACGGTAGTTTGAGATGAGGGAGAGGGAACAGGTTATTTGAGGAGGAGGAAACAGAATAATGATCACGAAGGGCTTTTAAATCAAATCAAGAATGTGTATTTTTCATGTTTATCTCAGGAGCAATGGTAAGGTAATCAAGGTTTGATTTCATTACAGTCAGAAATTCTTAATCAAATAAATATTTTGCATATATGTAATATTTCAAGACTTCAAGACTAGCAGCTGGTCAAAAATACAAGTTCAATATCTCATTTGATCTCTGGATACTGGACATGGGAGTCAAGTCTGGTTTGAATAGATTGTGGTCAAAAAACTCATTCTAGATTTAGGGTGGCCAAAATGTCTAATGTAGAAAAGAAACCAATTAAAGCCAAATTATTTAGCATTATGGGTTGCAGTCAGAAACACATAGGACCAATACCAAGCTCAAGAAGAATGAGTATGGATAAACCCAAGAAAGGATGACAAGGATAAAATTGAGATAAGCCTATAAAAATATTGTTTATCTCACCTGAATGAATAGTGTTTCTGGACCTCTTTCTTGATGGGGATGGAAAAGAATACATTTGCCATGAAAATGGCCACATACCATGGACCTGATGCTATCTTAATCTGCTCTAGCAAATATTCCATATTTGGTACAACAGTTATGACTAGCACTGTTTCTTAGTCAAATTTGTAATAGCCAAATCCAATCTTTGAGGATTCATTTGGATTTTTTAAAGGCCAGACTTACATATTAAGTGGGGTATGAGGGGAATCACCAGCTCCACATCCTACATTTGGTCTTTGAGAAGAACACTTATCTGTGGCATTCCACCTGAGATGTGATATTATTTTTGATTTACTATCCTGTCCAGGGTGGGGAGAGAGGTAGAGAGCAATTCAGAAATTTCCACTTGATCTTCTTTACTGTGATAGCTCTAGCCACACTGGTCAAGAAACCAATGTGAGGGTTCTATCAGCTACCAAATATCCATTTCAATTATATATGTAGGGACCATGCAAATCATCACAGGGTGGGTCTATGGACCCCGGTGAGCCACTGTGAACCATACCTGAACCAAACCTCTATTTTTTAGACATTTTGCATATTTTCCCACTGTAACAGACGGCCACAATGACATTTTATGTACCAAGGTTTTAATGTCACTATTTCAAATTTTAGAGCTCCATTTCTTCACTTCTTCCCAATCAGGGCCGTAGCCTTAGCATAAATTACCAAAATACTTGCTGGGTTCAAAACTGTTATAGCATAGCTCCAAAAAATATGAAAATATATAAATATATGTGTGATATTTATATGTATATATAAGTATGAAGCAAAATCCTCAGATTTTTCTGCCCTCTAACTCTAAAAGATGAGATTTTCTTTATATGCTGTGAAGGAACACTTGGATTAGATAATTCATCTTAAACTGGTGATTGATTTTCCTCACTTTTTACTGTTTTCCTCTAGTGCATTCCTACCTCCCAGCAAGTCATCCTATGCCATGATTCTTGTAATCACTCATCCCACAACATCTCAAAAGTCTTAGATATTGTACCTTCCAGTGCATTCTCTGCCACCAGCACCTTGTGACTGTTCAATACCATTAAACCTTTATCAGTTGTACTGATACAACCTGTCAGGGACTATCAGTACTCCGGTGATGGATTCTTATTGCTAGCTGGCTGGCAGGCAGTTCAGCTCTAAATCTCATTTTTTTCTACTTTAACAGAATCTTTTGAAAAAATAAAAAGATAGAAATCAAGGCAGACAATTTTAACTGTCAGTGACTGAATGGTTTTTGCTGTTGTTTAGGTTTGCAGAAAGACAAGTATTGGATTAGTGACTAAAATTTATTTTAGATTGCTTAAAAATTTAAATGATTCTTGCCAAGTCTGTCCCTGTAGAAATTATAAGTTACTTGTGGTTATAAAACATGTTGTTACTCTTTCCTTAATTTTAGAAACTTGACATTTTGTGTATTTATTTAATGGACCTTTTTCAAATAAAAATATTACTGCTTCCAAAAATTTGTGCCTAGAAGAGTTTTGTGGTTTTGCACAAATAAATAAGGGTTATATTTTTTCTTCTTTATTTGGCTTTTTTTTTGTTATTATTTGCTTTTTTATTGTGTTGTAACGGAGAACCAAACTACTAAGAAGGAGAAAAAATTAATAACATCTTCACTGTTCAATTTAACCCTGACAGTTTTGTAAACAAATGGGCATCATCTGAATATAATTCAGAACATAAGTTGAAAAACATATAGTCTAAGGTCGAAATTTATTTTCATGAGATAATTTATGATTCTGAGTAAACATTGTTAGAGTTGCAAACATCTACTGTACTTATTTCCTACTAGATCTAAACAGGAGAAAAAAATATAGTGTAGTATAAATGTACAGCACAATTTGTTTTGCTTTTTTGATAATAGATTTATACATTAAAGCTAAAAGCTTTTTCATTTGAGTGTCTTAAATAAGTAAAGAGAGAAAAATTACGTATTCATTTATAAGATTACCAACTTAATATTTCTAATTAGTTTTAAAATATTTAACTCATTTTAATTTTTCTAATTAATCTTATAGTTTTTCAAGTTGCAATCATAAATAAATTCAAATTCCTTAGAGACATCTCAGTATTAGTGTTATATGGCAAAATATGTATACACACACATACACAATACTTTCCTATATTTTATATACTCCTGTATTTAATATATAATATAAAATGTGCTTCAATAAAATATGTTTCATTGAAATATATTCTTGATATGATAAAATTGGGCAACATTATAAGAACAAATTACTAAATTGAAGGTCCTCAATAATTATTAAAAGAACTTTCTAGTTTATTAATAGAAATTTTCTTTGAAATAAAAACATTTGAAGCTATGTGGAAAAATTCATTTGGTAAGAATATGTATTCAACAAGCTGTACCCAGTGGAGGTAACATTATAAAATAGCTTTCTTTATTTTTTACACCAAAGTTTTCAAACAAGTAGTGCAGTATTATTTTTCCATGCTCCCTGGATGAAATCGCAATCAGATTCTAGATATTAACAAATAGTCTTGTTTTTGTAGTCTTAAAAATTCCAGTCCTGTCTTTATATTAAATTTCCAATCTGTCATGATTGACAGCTCTGTGTGTGCCTTATTGTGCCATAGAATCCTTCAGTGGAGAGACAGGTTAAATCACTTTATTCCCCTTTTCTTACTTTACATACTCTTCTACTTACTAGCACCTTTTTCTGGCTCTTCTCAGCCAAGATCAGGAAGGGAGGGAGAGTGGGAATTAAAGATAAAATGCTATGGGGACCTTCTATGACTGGATGTCCTAATGTAGGCTCTTTTTCTCAGTCTTTTGTGTGTTCTTCCTGAAATTCCCTGACGGGGTGTTGCCTCCTGTAGGGGGCGATTTAATACCACACCCTTAGACCATGGTTTCAGGCAGTGTTGACTTCAAAGATCTCTGCGTCAACTCACCTTTCCAGGAGGTTCTCTAGACTTATTCCCTTTCCAGAGAGTTTATCCTGACTACTTTTTGTGAGTCCACCTGACTAATGGGGGAGGAAGAGTCTCAGATTTACTCCACTAAATTTCTATCTTCTCATTTGAGCCCAGGGGTCAGAGGGAGTGGAGGAGGGAGAAAACCTCAGGACTCTGACAACTGTTAAGAAGAAGTTCTCTTTTAATCTTTGTTGTCAACTTCCTGATCTCAGTTTTTAAGAGGATATTGAATTTAAGGTTTAAGAAGTTTATACTTATTTGAGACACCGCTTGAAATTATGGATGGACTTTGACTTATACCCACAATAGCATTTACCACAATATTTAATACATGGAAGCCTTTTGAATGGATAACAAAAGTATCTAGCAGTGTGTCTCTTATGTGAAGAAGGAAGAATAATAATGTGGTCATTGCTGTGATTTAGGAGTGAGATTATAAGATTATGAAATACACTGTGGTTTGTCCATTGATAAATGGTTTCTTCCACTGGAGAAAGAATACATCTTTTCATAGGGAAGTCGAATAGTAATTTCATCTTTAGATCCAGAATAAAACTAGACCAATAATTTCAAACTAGGACAAATTCCAACTAATTTTAAGTTCTGCATCAAGAATATTGGAATATCTTGGAAGAGTAAAGGCAAAGTCATGTTTAATAAGGACAAAGAATATATTTTTAAGATGTCTCGTTCCTCTGCCTCCAGATTTCTGATAACGGGTGCTGCTGACGTTCTGTATTTGCTGTTTCCTAGGCTCATTTTCCCTCATTCGTTTATTGCCTCTCCGTATCCAGGATTCTTCATGGATTCATTCCGAGTCTGATCTTCCATTGATTCCCTCCATCTCTTATCTCATTTATTCCTGGACTTTTAAATGGTTCTCTGCTACTTTTAAATGTTAGTCTCCCCTGACTTCTTTCCCAACCCCAATGTAAAAGTGATTTCCTTGAAGTCAAGGAGCTTATTTTTTTCTAATGCCTAGTAGAGTATTCTGGGAACTTTAAAGATATTCAATAAGAATAAATTAAATTAAATTTAGTTTAATTTAATTAGATAGAGCCTTAAAAATATCAAAGATGAACCGTGAAATGAGTTTTGATTCAACTAAATTGCAACTGATAGAGGATTGAATCCACATTGATTCAAAGCTCTGTTTTTATTTATTACATTTATTTTATCCAAATTGACATGTTTAAAATATATGCAATTATATTGTGCTTAAAATAAAATATAAATATTAGAATATTTAAAAGCTCAAAACTAAAATGTCAGTCAGGAAATATTTTTGCTCTAACAATAAAATTGGAACATAGTATCTAATCGTCTCTCTAGTCATTTAAAAATTTAATATAGCTTGTGTTATATTTATAATGTGAAGTTATTTCTTCTTATTACTACATATAGTAGCCTATTATTTCCACAGAGAGTTAAAATGTGTGGTGCAATTCAAAATAAGCACCAGGTCATAGCAAATTTACTACTATTTGTAAATAAATTAGAGAAAGAGTAAAAATTATACTATGTATAAGATGTTTTTACAGCTCTTCTATTATAAAAGCAATAAAGGAGAGATGTTTATTGGTATATATTAAGTCTGCTTACCAATGATTTTTTAAAAAAACATCATAAAATAAAAGGACTTCACATATAAACATTAACTTAGATATATTTCATTTCAAAAACATACACTTACATAGAATTAAAGCTTCCAATCATTTTCTTATATCTTCCTCAATTTTTAATTTTTTTAAGACTGTTTCTCATTTGACTATTTTTGAAGACACCAAAATGTATTCAAGGTTCATGTTTATCTTACAGTTCTAATTATTGGATTTACAAACCTTAAATAATTTCAATTTTATATAAGGTTAAAAATAACTGTTAAATTTGAAGATAAGGAAATAAATGCAGTTTCTGGTTTATATGTGATTGCATGCCCCCTGTTTCATTGTAGCTCATTTTACTCTCAAGATTTTTGTCTTTTTGCTTATTTATAGGACCTTTGAGTATAATGGTGACTTTCTACTACATGTATTGCAAATATTATCTTCCAGTATATAATATATTGTTAATGTTTTACTTTATGGCTCTTTTATGTCAATTTTATGTAGTCAAATATGTTTATTTCTACCTTTAAAGCATCTGAGTTTCTTTGTCACCATGATTTTTTAAAAATGTTTTTAAAAATTTTAATCTATGCTTTTATTGATTTTATTTTTACATTTAGAGCTTTTGAAAATCTGAAATATTCATGTTCTTTGCAATGTAACTGTAGTTTTTCAATTGTGTGCCTTATTGATCCAATGCTACCACTAAATTTCTAAATATTTTTAATTTCCGTTTTGACTTCCTCTTTGAATTGGAAATTATTCTATAAAAGATAAGTGTTTAAATTTTGGTTGCATCTTTAAATTTCTGTCATTACACATGTTTTTCTGTATTTCATGTGTCAAATTCTGAAAATTTTCAATTAAATTGGCCCAAATGAGATTGTGATTTAATGAAATTATACCTATTGTTTTAAAGGTTTTTTGCCTTAATAACTTAACACTCTTGAAATGATCATGTTTAAAATTTTCTTTTCTCCCAAGTATTTTTTAGAATATTTACAATTTATCTTTCTAATTTTTGCTTTCCCATTAACAGCAGTATTTATGATGAGGAAACTAATGTTAATAATTACTGAGTGCTTACTGTATGCCGGGTTCATTTAAAGTCTAGCAGAATCTTGGACTGATATCTCATATTCACTGGTGTACTTTACTTTAGTGCTTATTTCATTTTCATGAAGTTTTCTAGAACTACTGCCTTAAGACCATAGTTCATTTAGTTTTCTGTTGTGTTGTTTTTTTCAATTGCCTTGGGATTCTTTACTATTTTAATTTTGAATTTTACTAACAAACACAAAATGATGAAAGGATGAGGCAAGCCCGCTCTGTAATTTTTGCTCTGGTAAGACTGTTTTGTGATTTTTCCATTGTTTCTATAACAAGCTTATTTATAATTTCTCATTTCCCACATCATAATTTCCATTGTCTCTCCCTGTAATTTCCATTGGGGTGAGAAGCTTTTGAGTTGTCAAAACCCAAAATGGATGATGCCAATAACTAGCAGCATTTTTGACATCAGCATAAGATTTGAGAGTAATCTGTAACTTTTTGAATATAGAACATTTTTTTTTCTTCTTACAATTGAAAACCATTTCATGAAATTCGGTTAGAGTATTTGGTCTTAACTTCTGAGTCAGTTAAGAGGGTTTTATATTTGTGTAATCTAAATGCCTACTGATAATGGTTTAAATAATAGGGTATTTATTATCTAGAAAGTCTAGAGAGAGATGACTTAGAGTTTGATTCATTTAGGGCACAAAAATGTCAGCGGGGCACAGAGGCTCCCCAGCTTTCCATCCTGTCCTTTAAATACTAGATTTCTTCCTCAGATTTGTCCCTCAATTGTTGATACTCCTCCAGTCATGAGATGAGGAGTGTTTCACCATCATGTGCCCTTTTATCAGTGAAGGGAATATTCTATAAAATCTATAGAAGGTACAGATTCTCACTTCTGTTTCATTGATCAGACTGAGTTATATGTCTACCTTTCAACCCAAAATTGACAGAAGTGAATATGATCACGATTATTAATTTAGAGCAATCAAGATTAAGTTCCAAGAGATGGGTCCATGATCTCTGGGCACTTTGCAGCCTAATGCCTGAGCCAAATCAGGCCTCTGTTAACAAGCAAGGCAGGAATAAAGAAGTGTTTTTGAGTAGATGAATACGTTTCTGACACGAAATCCTCCGGAGTTCCTTGGACATTATGCCAGAAAATCATTATGAGATCAGCAAGGCTCACTATAAAAACATGACCCTCAAGACCATTAGTGAAATGTCAGTTCCCTAGTTCTTGTGATATTGTCTTCCTAGTATTTTGAGTGTTGAGTATGACTGTTACTTTAGTAATATGACAATCTTTCTTAAAAATTAGATTGACTACTTCTGTCTAGGTACCATGTAGCATTTATTCTTTACAAATGCTGTGGTACTACTCAGAGTCAGATGACCATAAATATGTTCCATCGCACTCTTTTTCTAATTTTATTCTTTAGTCATTTTAGGAACAGCATGAGCAATAGGAAGTTTGGGTTAGAACATTTCACCCCTCCAACACTGGTGAGCTCTCAGGTACCCATCTCTTACACGAAGAGAAACTATTCTGTATTTATGTTTTTAAAATATTTTAATATTATACTTCTGAGCAAACTTTCTCTGAAGAAAATATTTCTTTTGAGGTGGTGGATCTAGGTAGATTTTAAAATCATCAGTGTGGAATCCATCTTGACTACCATATCTGATAGGCAGGCTTATGTATTCCCACATAAATTGATAATACTTGAGTGTTTTGGGTAGAACAACAAATATATAAAGATTTAAATTAGCATAAGTCCCTGATAGCCCTTCTAACATGCATTTCTATTTTTTCCATACTGCTATAACCAGAGTTTTATTCATTGTTATGAAAAATATGATTTAATTGTGGTTTAAGATGTACTAAATCTTACGTAGGAAAAAGGAAGAAGCCCTTTCATTTTTAGGTTTACTTACTTGAGAAACAAAGGTACTTTCCCTTCATGTTCAACTCTATGAAATTTGTTAATCTATTTAACATCAAATAATAATAATTGACTTTTAATATTTTGTTATTAGAGTCAGAGCTTTAACATTATTCAAAATCAATTATGTTTTCATTTCAATGCTTATTTTTATGCGAAGGAAAGTTTCATATCTAGACTCTGTGAACTTTATAAACAGAGGAGCAAGTAGTTACTTTATAATACTTAAAGAATAAGCTAATGGAAACATACAATTTCTTCTTTCACTGGTATTTTATACTAATGTAGTTAGTTCAACAAACCTTAAATAAGCACTCACTTTGTGCCATGTACTGACCACTGAGTACTGGGGAAGCAAAAATGAATGGGACATTACTCCTATTTTCAAATGTAAAAGCTAGTGTGCACTATTTATAAAGCTCTGATAGATATTGTGGGAAATCTGATACTCAGAGGAATTTATTTATTTATTTATTTTGCCATAAAATTAGGAGTTCTAAACAGGGACATATACACAGTAAATGAAGATACCAGCTAGTCTCTATTGAAATGCTAAATACCTGGGACAAAAAGTGCTATAAGATGTCAGAGACAGGATGGTCCAGTGGCCAAATAATGCCCATTGAGAAAGGGAGCTTGTGAGGAGCTTTAAAGGAAAAGTAGGATTTGATTATGCAGAAAGGAGTGAAGGCACATAAATTTATTGTGAAGAATTGTGTTTTAAGCAATTATTTAGAAATGAAAATGAGCCAATGTTCCTATATCTGTATGTACGAAGTTTGGGAAATTCAGTGGGAAATGAAGAAAAGGCAGATCTAGAAAAGGAGGAGAGAAAGAGAAAAAAAGTACAAAGGTTGGTCTAGGCCAGATTCTCAAGCGTGGTTTAAGCAATAAGCTGAACAGCTAAGGCAATAGAAAGTTTGAATATCTTCACTTTCTCCCCCTCCTAACTCACCAGGGCCACTCCCCATCTTTCTCTGCTTTGCTCTTTACCCCAAGGCTGGCCTGTAGGATTACATCCAAGGGCTTTTATGCCTTCCTGCTTGCAGTTGCAGTCAGCCCTTGGAGAGCACCAATGGGAGGCCAGAAAGATGTCAGAGAGTGGAAGTTGGTGTTTTCTCCCTGGTTCTCTCTCTGCAGTGTCAGTGGCTGAATTTTACAAAAAAGGCCACAGCTCCCGTCAGCGGGCCCTCTCCCTGCAGCCTTCTCAGTCTTCAGGTTCCAGAAAACACGGGCCTCTTTCTTGTTCATTTCATTTCCCTACCTACTTAATAATTAGTCCCTTCATTACATTCTTCTCATAGTGTGCAAGTGCCTTGTGGTCTCTCTCCCCTGGTAGGACCTTGACTGGTACAAGAATAGATAATGAAGGAATTGTTTTAAGAAGATTAATATTGTGGCAGACATACAGAAATATACTGATGTATTCTAACTAGGGAGAAAATTAATAAAGAAAAACGAACATAGAAGGGCTAAATTGAGATAAAGAAGGTACAAATCAGGGAGTAGTGGTAGGAGGGGATGAACAACAAAGATGGCAGGAAAACATTAAACGTGAATTGAACAGTCACAGTGAATCCAAGGATGTAGAAATTGGATGGGAACAGGGATTTCATTAAATGGAAACAGCAACAACTAAAGGCTTGGGTTTGCATCACTAGTAAAACTATGGTATCATACACAAAGTAGAGAAGGATAAAGATCTCTAAATTAAAGGAGATAAAAAGAATTTTAGATTATAAGTTTTAGATTGCATTAGTATAGTCATGGAGATATGTCTGGCAGGCACTTTAAGATGTGACTGGTATTATAGAAATTAGTCAGGAATGGAGAGCGGTTTAGGAATATTCTAAATAGTGGTGAGACCATGTCATTAGAATTGATGAGCTCTCAGACAACAGAACTACCTAAAGTAACGAACAAAGACCTGAGGACTAATCCTTGGGAGAAGTTTCCCAGGTAGTAAACATGAGAAGAAAAAGGAGGCAGTAAAAGAAACAGAGAAGAAATTCCAGAGAGATAATCGGAAAATGACCCACAGGGTAAGAATTAACAATGAGCCTATTTCAGTGCTGTCTAGTGTATCACATGATTCAATCAAACTAATTTCTGTCATAATTAGTCAGTAATCTGTGTTAATATTTTTTTTATTGCAGCATATTATGGGGGTACAAATGTTAAGGTTATGTACATTGCCCTTGCCCCCTCCCCCCTCCAATATTTTTGTTATAATAAAAATTATAACATGATTAAAAAAAGAAAAGGAATCTTGCTTATTAGAACTGCTGCACACATCCAAATAGTATCAGTCTCTCTTTCCTCTCTCATTGTGGTTCCATTGCAGTGGATTCACATCAACTGAATACTTCTGTCAGTAGAGATATGCACGTAGGCAGCTGATGCTAATGAATTTCACTTTAACAAAGATATAGGTAACTTTAAACCCTCTTTGTTTTATTGTTTTTCAAATTCTTGTGGGAAAAACTAAGTCAAGTAGATTTCCAGACATCATCTGTTGAAGCAATAGGTGAAGGGCAGCAGCCCTCACATCCTTACCTGACTCTTGACCTTTCAAAACTATTTCCCAGTACTTCCTTTAATCGGGGTTGAGTCAATTTCTTGCTTCTCCTTTGCTCTGAGGCTATTGTGATAGAAAAGGGACTTGGGGGTTGGAAGAATTTCATTGAACTTTTTTGCTTGGTAAATTGTGACAAAAAGTAAAAAAAAAATATTTCAATAACCAGTTTTTAAAAAAGTCTCTGCTTCATTGACTTTTGTATTCAGTATGGCTTGAATTCCAAGTAGGGAATACAATTATAGGTTATAATGATGTAGTGATATTCTTCAAAGGACAAATCTGTCTATATAGATTAATACTGATTTTCCTTTTTTTCATCCACCTGAATATCAACAGTCACAAACAATGTATTTTTAAAAGTCTTCTACAGAATAAAAGAAAATATTTTAAAGTGGAAAGAATTAGTGTTAAAAAAAAACCTGAGATAAAATCCTCTCTTGTTACTGATAGGCTACAGGACTTTGGGGGGAAGTCACTTAAGGCCCTTTGAACTGCAGTTAGATTATGTCATCTACCTCATGGATTTGCAGAATGTAAACAGAGGCAACTTGTGGAGACCCAAAGAAACAAGGGACAATCTGTGGTCTGGGGAAAGGATGGCATGGGAGGTTGAGAAAGGGCCACAGGAAACAAGATGTAGAAAGAACAGGAAATAAACTCTTTTTATGTTAAAAATTTACTACATAGTTATAATTTATATTTACAGTAGATGACCTGATTAAATTATACTGTTCAAGAAAGTAGAGCTAAGCTGTAAAAGGAGATGACATGATTACAGTTATTTGAGGGAAGGGATCAGAAAAATAAAGATAAAGCCATTTGAAATAATTTGTACCTGTCATTTATATTAATACATAGATTTGAGAATCTTAAATTTTTGAAAAAAAATCTGTAAGTGCAATCCATTTAAAAAATAACTAATGCTAAAATAAATATATGTTATGATTTTTAGCATTCAATAGCTATCTTTTCCTCAGTCTTTATGTACTTGACTCAGTGCATACACAGGTAGCAGAGAAAAAAATTGAGTCAGCTGATGCTCTGTAGACAGCCTGCCTACCTTGCAGTGTTGACTCTGCCACTGTCTATGTGATGTTGAGAAAATTATTTAGCCTTCTGTATCTTATTTTTGTCATTTTTAAAATGGTGACAGTAACAAACCTACTGCCTGGGGATATGGTAAGAATTCAGTGAGTTAATATTTGTATAGTCCTGAGCATGGTGCCCAACATGTAGGAAGCATTTTATGTTTTTATTAAATAAGTAAGATAAAATAGGCTGATGTTGCAAGGTTAATGTATATATAAAATACCTCTTTTCTCATAATATGATCAACAACTACAAAAAAAATTTAAATTAAAAAACCTATTACTCAATTTTAAGAAACAACAGTGAACTAGCACCACTTATATTATCCTGGATTAAGCTTAAACCCATTATTCAAAGTGAGGTGACACAGGACCCGGAGAATGGGCCCCGCATGTACTTGCCATCAAATTGGTACTGACTGATTAACACTATGGTGCTCAAATGGTGGTGGTGTTCAGTAGGGATTCGAGGAGGGGGGGGGTGGACCCGCATCTGAGGGATGTGGTAAGCACTGTGGAGGGGAGGGGCATGCTTGAAATGTAGCTGGGGGAGGGTATTAGGAGTCTCAATAGGGGGAAGGAAATCCTCTAAAACTGATTTATGTGAATAGCTGTACAACTTGGTAAATTTACTAATTTAATTGTACACTTAAAATGGAGTAAAGGCATGATATGTAAATTACACTTCAATAAAGAAAAAAAAAATTGCCACAGCAAAGCTTCCTCATTCTGACAGTGAGTTTGTCCAGAAGTAGTAGTTGATTCTAGGGAGTAGTTTTTCCAATACTCACAGAACCAGACCCAACACATGCCTTCAGGGGTACCTCATTCTCAGAGGTCTGATTTGCAGGCCCCTAGGGTCTCTTCTCCAATCTCAGAGACATCAGCACAAAGGAAGCTGCATCTCCTTCTTACAGGACTAAGTTCTGACTCTTTGAAATTCCCTCTTAAAAACTTACTAGTTTTAATAGTTACCATGTCTTCTCTTTGTTTCCACAGCCCTAAGGGAAATAGCTGTGTTCCACAGTTGCCATCACTATAGTACTTTAGTGATGTTTCTTTTATCTTTTCAGGTCTTCAATAACAAGGTGAAACAATTCTTTATACCTGTGGCTCATGCCTGTGGTCTTGCTGAAGCAGGAGGATCTCTTGAGCCCAGGAGCTCCAGGTTCCAATGAGCTATGATCCTGCCACTTCACTACAGCTTGGGCAACAGAGCAAGACTCTGTCTCTAAAAATTTGTTTGTTTGTTTGTTTTTAATTAAAACAAAATCTTTAAATTCCCTATACTGTAATAACTGGTATGGATGGTTATGTCTCCTAATCAGATTTGGACTGGTAAGCCACCTAATTGTATTTTCTCTAATTCTCTTATTTATTTCCACCTTACTTTTGTTCTCTTCATATTAATGATCTCTAGTTGCTGTGCTATATTTTTCTTCTTAGTAATGTTTTCTCTTCTGTCTCCTGCTACTAGAATATAAGTTTCAGGGAGGTAGATTTCTATATGCTATGTTTACTGCTATACCTGCAGCAATTAGAACATTGCCAAATAGTAAACAAACAGTACATATGTGTTGTGTAAATAAATTAATGTATGTATGGCAAAAATTAATCAATATAGAGAGCTATGAATGAATAAGGGAAAATAATTATCTTAATTACCCCACCCAGAAATATTTATAATTAATGTAGGAAGCATCTTTCTTAGCCATCCTTATATATAAACACTTCATAGAAAATCAGTTTAGATAAGTAGAAAACTTTAGGGAAACAAAATAAAACTATGAATATTATTTTTATAAAATATTAAATCCATTTTATGTGAAGAAATACAAACTAAATGAAAATGTTGAGATTGCTAAACAAGAGATAAATGAGTAACATATGGAATATTAGTTCTTTAAAGAGATAGAAAACTGGCAAGCAGATTGCTTGAAGAATTTTCTCTACTGATCTTTTCATGTGTAGAGTGTTATAAGTTTTTAAAAATGTCTTTATAATAAGCATATGCACTCCATTCCCTCACAGTTCTATGTAGCCCCAATTGCCTTAAATCCAATTATTTCATTCCTTTTATTACGTGCCTGGCATCTAGTAGCATTTGAGTTTATGACCTCTGTTTAAGGATCTCTGTAAATTTAATGAAAATGGTTTCATGGACACTTGAAATAGCTGAGCCTTTATCATTTGATAGAAGTCTCAGGAACAGAATAAAAGGTGTATAGTCTCTTAAAAAATTAAAACTATAAAAGCTGTGTTTATAATACTACCAATATGACAAAATACAGCTGGTTTGCTACGTGACACAGAATAATGATTCATTTCTTCAAATTTCCTTAGCAAAGATGTGCTTTTTTCCTGGGTGACAATATAAAAGTAAAGTTTGCTTACAAAAAATTTACTTTCAATTAAATCTCATGATCTCAACGTGGCTAGTGTAATTTATACAAGGTTATTCTTTAGTTGTGTCCAATGGCTATTGACTGGATCTTAACTGTATGTTAGTCCCTTTACTAGAAATAGGCTATACAATGCAGTATATAGGAATACGGCTTGGTCTTCAAGGAACTTACTGAAATTTATGTTTTGAGTCCTTATGTTTTACAAAGTAATCTAAGAAAACTGCTATAAAATAGACATTATAGAGTCTGAGTCTCCCTTAACAAGGTTTCTTATAAATCTCCTGTTTAATATAGAGTAAATAGAATAATCTTTCCCCCCAACAACATCAAAAAAAACTACAGCAAAGTCTGTTTGATAAGTATGCTTGTTTTCACCCTCTATCTCTATTTATCAGTCCATAGATCATTTATATGTCTAATATATGCCTCCACCTATATGTCTAATATATGCTTCTACCTATATGCCTCTACCTGTTGAGAGGTAGTGAGAGACAGACAGATATACAGAGATATTAGAGCAATATTAAGACCACTTGATTAGGGAGAACCTTATTTATTGAGTCACTAAATATATCAAAATAATATTCATATTAGACATCAAGATGGATCTTCGATTTATCATCAAAGAAACTGAAATTATAAAAGGGAGAGAGGCTCGGACATCACTCTTAGCCCCTCTCTCAGTCACTAGCATTTGCTCTGAGAGGGTTGTTGGTGTTAGGTTATGGCAGCCTGTCCTGTGGTCTCCACGGGTGGAAAAATCTTTGCTATTCCAGTTTAGAGATTTCAAAAGGGCACAATATAATACCAATTACCATTAATATAATACAATCTACCATTGTAATATAGACATACACAGGCTGATTTGAATTGGGTCTCTTGCTTTTTATTTTTTTTCTAAATTCAAAAACAATTTTTAATCCAAGTATAGTAACTCTATGGTTATTATCACTTAATCTAAAGAGCTTCAAATATCAAGATGTTATTTTTTTATTTAAAAGCAGTTTGAAAACTTGACAGCAAGTATATGCAATCAATTTAACTGCTAACCATTGGATAATATCTGGGACAGAAAAAAGATCCAATATTTATAGACTATCCAATGTGGAGTGCAGCACTAGGTTCTTTGCATATATTTTCCTTCATTTACTGATCACAGAAACTCTGTGAGGTATCTTATTCTTATTCTAAATTTATCGCTGAAAAAATTAAGTTTGAATATTTTAACTAGTTTTCCAAGGTATATATCATATGACAGAGTTGGAACTAAACTAAGGTCAGACTAGAACCCCAGTCCATGATTTTCCATTCTTGTTTGCCCAGCAGTAAAATGAGGAAAAATATCTCTTAGATTTCTTCCAGCTCTGAAAAGTTGATTCCCATTTAAATAACATGTCATATAAATACTAGTAAAATTCCTTATATTTTCCTACTCTTATCAATTTGATTTATTCATATCTCCAAGTATAGAACTAGAAGAGCAGATCTTGAATTGGGCTAGTCAAAGGTAGATATTTCTTATATGTTCTTCCTAATGTCTCTTAACAACATTTCACATTGTAGTGATCACAAAATTGAACATTAGATACAGCTTTAACATAAATTGGCTCTATAATATCCTATAATGAAAGGATCTTGTGATATTGACTATCTAAACACCTATATTGCTGCTTTGAGGGACAGCCAACAAAGAAAGTTTTCAACAGCTAGAGACATGACTCCACTATTTCTTCTTCATTTACTTATTCTATATTTTTACTCATGCATGTATGTGTCTGATCTCCCACCTTCATAAAGGCTGGAGCACTCTTAAAAAAGCTAGTGCCATTTCTTTTTTTTCTACACTTCTGTCCTACTTCTCATTTCCTCTTAACCCAAAGATATTTGTGGTGTCAGACAGATCCTTGTACAGAGTTTATTTCAGTATATTATTATCTTTATTAATATTTGGCATATGTCTTCAGAGCTGATGGCATCAGAAAACTTAGAAAACACACACACACACACACGCACACACACACACATACACTAGATTAGCTAGAGGGGATTTTTGTTTATTAGGTTCCTGGTGTGCAATTAAAATGAAAATAACATGTTAAAACAAGTGTGCCTTGCTGACTTCAATCTGCCTCAACAGCAACCATCTGTTAAGGTAAAATTCACACTGACTTTCCCAGCAATGCAAGTCCTCACCATGAGACAACAGAAGGGAAATCTAAATTCAAAAGGTTAGGAATATTAGGTGGGAAATAATGAATGTCCTTTGAATAGGTCAACAGTCAATTTTATAGCCTACTGGTGTAAGATTAGACCTGCATGTAATGTGCTGTGATACTATTTAAAACACGTCACTGGAAAATTTCTTTACTGATTTAGAAATCAAATGATGATTTCCTTAGAAGACTAAGAAGTAAATTCCCAGGTATTCATGTGTTCTTTATATGGTTTCTAATATGTTTACCTTCCTTGGATTGTTCTATGAGGACATGTTGGATGAAAGATTTAAAGGTCTTTTAAAGGTTTCCAATATCCCCTACAAAAAGTCTATCATTCTTTCATACATTTCAGTCTTTGATATTTTTCAATACTTCTGGCAGTCTCGTACCTCTTTTAATGCTGTCCTTCCAGAGTTAATAACACTGAAAAGTTCTAAGTCTCTTCTGACCCTCCTAAATTTTCTTTTGTGAGAATATTTTTTCTCTTCCTATGTGATAAATAATAGGCATTGCACATTTTCTGTACTGTCTTATTATCTCTAAATGCTTCATTGGAAATATTTTGATCCCTATGCTTACCTTTAAAAAGACAGACAAAAATTTGTGGTAATATCCCTGACTTATTTTCTGAGTTACAGAACTTCTGAGTAACAGATGGGTAGAGCTGATATTCTTCCACTGATATCTGAATTTAATGGCTCATCTCAGATATCCAATCATTTGTAGTCAATTGAGTTTTTAAAATAAAGTTCCCTGCATAATAAGTTCAAGATAGATTAAGCTCCAGAATCGGTTGCATTGGCTACACAGTGGCCTCTACATCTGCACTCCATATTCCTTGATTTTGGCTTTGCTTTTAGGCTGGTGGTAAAATAGCTTCAGTAGTTCTTGGCATCTCACCTAAATGTGGAATATTTGAAAGTAAAATGATGAACCAGCTCTTCCTAGGACTTTTTCTTAGAGACAAGTAGCCTTACCCAAAACCAGCCTCAACCCCACCCCACCAGTAGATTTCTCTTCATTTGTCTCTGCCATAATTGAGACTGATTCTTTTTTGTAAGCTAATTGTTAAGGGGCCTTGAAAATCATGACTGGCTTAAGCTAATGACCTGGGGTTGAATGAATGTTGGGGAGGCCATAACAACGTCCACCACTGTATTACCTCCTTCCCATTCCCAACTACCAAAATTGCACAAATTCTTCAAAGCACATGTTCTAAAGCGTTTCATGCCTACCACACATGACACCTCCTTTCTTTTTTTTTTTTTCTTGTCTACACTCTTTATATAAAACCTGTATGAACTGACTTCTAGACCAGTATTTATGCATGTCTTAGCTAATCTAAATACTTTCCTTTTATTAATTTGTAGAGGTTAATTTCACATTGAGAGATATGACGTCCGCTGGTCCCATAGGCCCCACAAACCCTCACTTCAGAATGAGGTTTACTATACACTATAATATCTCTGTGTAACTCCAAACAGGGGCTCCCATTAATAGTCTCTGGTATGTCACCACTTGAACCTCTGCCATGTCTATGCTTCTGTTATCAGTGTCTGACTGACTGACTCTTCACCACCACCAGGTTAGTGTTTTCTTCTGTCCAGTTAAGCTGTCAGCTGTACTATAAGAGAAAATCCCAGAAGACAATAAATGAGTCATTTGAAATATATAACTTAAATTGATGATATACATATAGGTAGACTTTATGGGAAATATACAAGGAAAATACCAACATAGAGTAAACATTTAAAGTAAAAGACTATAAAATATCCTAAAATCACAAAACTTCCACAATTATATAATTATTTCCTATACTAACAATAGTCCATAATGGCAAAAATGTGAAATAAATGTATATTATCTTGGATCAATTTTCTTTCCTGGGATATTTCCAGTCTCTAAACATAGGTAACTCATAGCTTCACAATGAATACACTTTATTCATTTTTGCTTCTTCACATTTTCCTTAAAAATTACAAGTTGTACCATTTATAGTTTAAATGACTCATTTATTCATATAAGAACAAGGTATTTGGAAACAAATATTTGTAATCCACTATTATCGTACATACTAAGATGCCTGCTTTTATGATAGGATAGAAAGTAACATTTTTACACATCAATTACATGAGGTTCACATTATCACTTCCTTCTGAAAAATTTCTGAGAAACAATCATTTGCCATATGCAAAAGAAAATTAAATATCTGTCAAAATGTCAGCTATATATACATTAAGCTAAGAACGAAAATTCTGTATTTCAATCAAAAATTTTATTCTTTTCTTAGTAATGCAAATGTCTCTGGGAAGTTTTATCTGTTCATAATTATAGATATCTTTTTAACTCTGAATCTTTGATGAAAAACTGAGAAGACAAAGAGCTCACAATCCATCCAGGTTTGTTGTGTCACTGATGTCACTGAACAAAGTATAAGTGATCCTCGGACTACTTACAGCTTTTCTTGACATGAAACATACTGCTTTACAGATGGAAGGAAAATAAGCTATGTTTAACTCTTAGAAGTCATAATTTTAGTGTTAAGGTTTCATTACTTTCATTATTTTAAAAGTGGGACTACTGAATTTTCCCTGGCAGTTGCGAGCGTCAACTCCACAAGACAAGAAGACATATAGAATTTAACTATGGGACTCTGAGAAGAATAAATAGTTAAAAATCATGTGTCTCTCTTTAAGAAACAGGAAACAAGAAGGTATTTGGGAGAAAATATGAATGTTTTGTTCACAAAGACAGGAAGGAAATAAAATGCAGATTGTTCAGATAAATGATCTGAACCTTGATGAACTGAGCTAATTGATTATGATTTTTCTTTTTCTGGCTGTTGTCAGAAAGAGGTGGGGGAAGGGGGCCAAGATGGCTAACTAGAAACAGTTACATGCCACGCTTAAACAGAGGAGCAAAAGTTGCAAGTAGCAACCTGCATATGGATCTTCATGGAGAGAGCATTATAAATCATCAGAGAAGTGATGGGAGACACTCAGAGTAAAGGAGTGGGAGATGGGGTGATCCACTTAGTAAGGGTCAAATTTATATGTTAATATATTCACACTTACAAACAAACTAAAATGTATTAATATTGAAAAATACAGATGTACATATTACTTATTAAAATAAATCTTAGCATAAGCAAAACATGACTATCAAAATTTTATTAAGACATAAAGGAAAACAAATAGCTAAGTCAATCTTACAAAGGGAATATAAAATGAGAATAGGTGGTAGGATAATGGTTAGCTTGTGCACCAGATATCAAGATAAGTTGTAAACCCATAGCAATAACAATGATGTTGAAATGGAACAAGCACAGGAAATAGACATATGAAACAGAATAATAATGTTGGAAGCACTCCTCTGTGTCCATAGAAATTTAATAAAATAAATTGATGCCATAAATTAACAAGAAAATAATAAGTTATTCAGTAAGCAGTATTAGATTATTAACTCATTATAGAGAAAATATATAAAACCGGATCCTGGATGCAAGTGTGGACCATATAACATAAACTACATGCAAAAAGTGGAATTAAATGATTCACAACGAACATAGAAATTTATATCAATGACTAAAAATGAGGAATAACTTTGTCCATATTTTCTATAATGAAGGACACTGTGGACAAAGTAATAAACAGATTATAGAATGGAAGAAGATATTTGTAATGTGTGAAACTAACAAGGGAGTTTTTACTGTCTATAATGTGCAAGCAACTTCTACAAGTAAACAAAAAGAAAACAGTAACCTCAAAAGATAACATAGTATATAAAAAAGTCATTTTTAAAGAAGAAATTTCAAAAACTAACAAAAAGATTATCGAATTTTTTGGTAATTAGAGAATTGCAATGAAAAGAAAATATTTTACACCCATTGGATTGCTAAAAATAGAAAACAGGAAATTCCAACTGTTGACATTATGTGATGTAAGTGACCTCACATCCTGCTGATGGCAGCCACTCTGGAGGACAAGCTAGCACTACTCAATCAATATAAGTATACTAATATACTAAGAAAAAATAATCTCCCACGGGTACACAACACAAAGAAATTTTTACATCATTCCACAGGGACAAGCACAATCATATTTATGATGTAGGATTATTCATGGAAGCAGGGAGGTGTAGCCAAATAGAGTCAGCCATCACTGGGAATGTGGAGAGTCACGTTATGGAGTACTATTAAGCAGTTAAGTACAACCGATATATGTAATACTGTCAAATAAACTATATTATGCTAGTATATAGTTTAAGATAGAGAAAGTAAGGTTCAGGCTGGAAAGTACGGTAAAATTAAGCATAGGATTATAGTACAAAATTCAGAATATGAAGTCCTTTTTATTTACTATTGGTAGAAGACATATTAGTCTTTTAGTGAAAAAGACAAAACATTCAGCTATGCAATTCAGCATCCATACAATAAAAATCAAATCAATTACTGAGAAATGAGTAATGTTATTTGAGAAATGAGAAATGAGATTTATTCTGAAAGTAAGGCAGAGAGCTATTTCACATACTCATACTCCTAGAGAAAATATTGTAGTGTGATAATAATTATTACTCATTATATAATCATGAGTTTCAAAGGGCTATGCTTTATAAGAAATTCGTGACTTAGTAAGCTAACACCAAAGAACAATTCAAATTACAGCTGTGCAAACCTGCTGTTTGCCTGGGCAATCAAGACCCAAGATGAGAGTTGCTGTAGGTTTATCTCAGCTTAGCTTTTAGCATTCATTAGAGAAATGAATAGAACACATAGTCTTAGAAAACCTCTACACACATATGTGTTTTTTCTCTTTCCAGACATTTAATAGATGTTGAGTAGTGAGATCAAAATGAATTAAAGAATAGTCATTATGCTTTAATATCAGCCAACCTGAAGTTAGGCTCAACATTTTCTTTTGAATCTTGAAAGCTTAGAAAAGTTATGTCCCCAATGGAACATACCATTGATGACTATTGACTCCCTAAAATATCACCAGGAAAGCAGACTAAAAATCAATAATAGAGCTGTTAGTCCTACCAAGATCAAACATAACATCTTGAAAGAGTCTTCATAGTGTCTAAGAAGAGTAAAGTCAGAGGAACTAGGCTAAATCAGTTGAAGATGAGTCTTACAGGGAAGGAAATGAGTTGAGATTGGGGAGATTTTATGACAGCTTTGGGTTGGTGGGAACAAGGTGACAATCTAGCAGTGAGTCTTAATGACTAATGAGTAATAGGTAATAAGTTCATTTTCAAAATAAATCAATATTAGTTACTTCATACTCTAATTTTTGAAAGTATATAAATTGTGGAACAAATAACTAATACTTTTTCTCAGTGTTTTTGAGCACAGCATCAGAAATGTATGCTGTCCTAGTATCATCTAAACTAAGATAGGGAATTATATTGGTTTCTGTTCCAACCACTTTCCTTCAAAATTTGCCAGTGAAGCACACAGGGGGAAATGCCCAGAATCTTTTCAAGAATTTTTTAAATATATTTTAAAGATGATGATGCAAATTAAAACAAAAATGAGATCCTATCACACACCTATTAAAACGGCTAAACCCAGAAAACTGGCATAGCAATTCTTGGTCAGGATATGGAACAAGAACTCTCATTTGTTATTGCTGTAAATGCAAATTATATAGTACTTTAGAAGACAGTCTGTCAGTTTCTTACAAAGCTAAACATAGTCTTATCATATGATCTAGCAATCATCCTCCTAGGTATTTATGTAACTTAATTGAAAATGTATGTATATGCAAAAACCTACATGCAATTATTTATAGAAGCTTTATTTATAATCACCAAAAACTAGAAGTGACCAAGATGTTTATCAGTAGGTTAATAAACTATGGTACATCTTTACAATGGAATATTTTTCAGTGATAAAGCATAAATAGGCTAATAAACCATGAAAAGAAATAGATGACTCTGAAATGCATCTTGTTAAGAGAAAGAAACCAATCTGAAAAGATTGGATTATGTATGATTCCATTTATAACATTCTGTAAAAATAAAAAATATTGAAATAGTTAAAAGATCACTGGTTGCCAAGAATTTGGGGGGATGGAGGAAGTTTGCATGGAAAAATCATTGGGAATATTTTAAGGAGATGAAACTATTCTGTGTGATACTTAAATAGTGAGTGCATGGCAGTATGTATTTATCAAAACCCATAGCACTTAAGAGTACAAAAAGTGGACCTTAATGTATACATATTTTTTTAAAAAATTAAGATATTGGGGAATTCCCAGGATAGAGTGAAGAACATGACAAAAGAGTCTAACTGCACTAAAAATCATTGAAATAACCTTGCTGAAGAGGGTAGAGGTGTGCTGACCTTAATAACTTTACAAATGAGTGGACTCTATGACTCAAAAGCATAAGCACTGTACTCTAGTTGATGACTTTTTTTTCTCATGGGGGTATGTTCTAAAATTTTTTATATAGTATACATATATACTGGAAATGAAATATCAAAAAAATGAATGACAAATGGTGGGAGCCAAATTCATCACTTTAGGAGGAAGTTACAGATGAACAAGCACAGGAGGCTAAAATTATCCATGTGGTAATTAGAGCTGGAAATACCAGTATAAGCTCATGCTTAGCTTAATAAAGACATATATTATTACACATGGAAATAATTAATATATGTATACACAGGTTAGCATACATACTTATCTTTCCTTGCTCTTTCAGTGAGAAGATCTAGAAGCAAGACCACCCCAGGAAAAACAAGTACAACTGTCATTGAGACCTTGGTTTCTAATATCATATCCCAATAAAAGGAGCCAGGGTTCCTTGGATAAGTGATTAATTCTAGGAGGAGGGCAGGAAACATACAAATGGACCTAGAATGTTTTTTACTGTCAGAAAGTAAAGAAATTATTTAAAAATTCTATAATGATGAAATACCTAAGCTTTTTATAGCAATATAAAAAAATTTTAACATTCATACTTAACCACAAAAGACCCTCAATAGCCATAATAATCTTGAGAAGAAAAAACTGGAGGCATTATATTCCCTGATTTCAAAATATATTACAAAGTATTATAATTAAAATAATATTACACTGGCATAAAAAAAACATATAGAACAATAGAATAGAGAGAACAGAAATCAATCTCTACATATAAGGTCAATTTGTCTTTGACAAGAGTACCAAGAAGACAAATGGGGCAGTGATTATCTCTTCAACAAATGATGTGGATAAAAATGGATATCCACATGCAAAATAATTAAATTGGATATTACCTTACAACACACATAAAAACCAACTTGAAATGGATTAAAGACTTTAATATAAGACCTGAAGGTAAAATTCCTAGAACAAAACAGAAGTAAAAAAGCCTCTTGACATGGGTCTTGGCAATGATTTAATGGATATAATACAAAAAGCACAACAATAAAAAATATACAAATGAGAGTAGAACAAATTAAAAAGTTTTTGCTCAGTAAAGGAAATGATTGAAGAGTGAAAAGACGAGTTATGAAATGGGAGAAATATTTGTGAAGCATATATCAGATAAGGGGTTAATTTCCCAAATATCTAAGAAATTCCTACAGCTAAATCACAAAGTGAACTAGTAACATGGTTTATATATGACATAAAAGCTTGAATAGACATTTTTCCAAAGAAGACATAAAAAGCTAACAGATATATAAAAATATGATCAATGCCACTAATCATCAGGGAAATACAAATAATAAAACAATGAGATATCACCTAACACCTGTTACGATTGCTCTCATGAAAAAAACAGAAGACATTTCATTAGAAACTGCATTGAATCTTTAGATAGCTTTGGGTTGTATCAATATGGTCATTTTAACAATATTAATTCTTCTGATGCATGATGCTTTTCTATCTGTTTGTGTCATCTACAATTTCTTTCATCAGCATTTTGTAGTTTTCCTTGTAGAGATTTTTCACTTCCTTGGCTAAATATATTCCTATCTATTTTCTTGTAGCTATTGCAAATGAGATTGCCTCCATGATTACCAATACCATTTTTCACAGAATTTGAAAAAAAAACAATTGTAAAATGCACATGAAACCAAAAAAGAGCCTAAATATCCAAATTAATCCAAAGCAAAAAGAAAACTGGAGGCATCACATTACCTGACTTCAGCTTATGTTACAAAGCTCTCATAACCAAAACAGCATAGTACTGGCATAAAAATACATACATAGATGCAACAGAACAGAGAACACAGAAATAAAACCATATACACATAACCAAATGATCCTTGACAAAGTTGACAGGAATATACACTGGGAAAAGACATCCTTTTCAACAAACAGTGCAGGGAAAATTGGATTGCCATATGAAGAATGAAACTGGACCCCTATCTTTTACCATATACAACAATCAATTCAAGATGGATTAAATACATATACTTAAGACCCAAAGCTATGAAAGTACTAGAAGAAAATCTATGGAAAACTCGTTTGGACTATTGATTTAAGCAAAGAATACATGACTAAGACCTCAAAAGCACAGGCAACAAAAACAAACATAGACAAATGGAACTTAATTAAACTAAAATACTTATGCACAGCAAACGAAATAATCAACAGAGTGAACAGAGAACTTGCAGAATGGGATGAAATATTTTCAAACTACTAACCAACAAGGCACTGATATCCAGATATGTAAAGAACTCGAACAACAACAAATAATTCCATTAAAAAGTGAGCAAAGGACATAAATAGACATTTTTCAAAAGAAGACATATGATGACCAACAGGTACACGAAAAAAATGTTCAACGTCATTAATCATTAGAGAAATATAAACTAAAGCCACAGTGAGATATCATCTTACCCCAGATGGCTGACTAGAGACAGCACTTGTGGGAGTATTCAGGAGGGAAGGAAGGATTTCAGATAAAGGAAGTCGGGACTGGGTATAGCACAGGTGTAGTTCAGAGGAAGAACTGTTGGAGTCTGCTGGGGACTTCACAAAGGGAAATTGTGAATCAGAACAGGAAAAAGAAGAAGAAAGGATATGAGTGATGATCAAACCCAGAGAGGCTTGGAGGCCAGTGAAGGAATAAAGAGGAATTCCGTTTCTCCTTCCCACACGACTTTGGTAATTGTTAGGCTGATTGGAAGCTTTTCCACCCTTATGAATCCAAGGCCTGCTGCTACCAACTACTGAATTATTTGGAGAACCAGCATGATCCCAGAGCTTGTACATTCCAAGCAGGCCTTCTTTCAGGGAGAGTAACCACAGGAGCCAGGTCCCCTGTCTGTCTTCCTTTCAGATCCTTTTCCTTCCCCACCACAGGGCCATCCACTGCAGCTGGGAGGGCTGATTGAGACTTTTGGGAGCTGCTACCTCCAATCAGATGCAGCGTCCTCCAGTCTGAGATTCCCCAAGAGATTGGGTTCCCATCTTTCCCCTTGACGACATGCAGTGGACTTAGGAGTTTCTGATCTGGGAGTTCACTGCTTGTTGGCACTCCCTGGAGACACACACCAGTGAGTCAGACATGCAGACCAGAACCCGTGCCTGAGTACCCAAGTGGGTTCCTAGGGGACATGAGGAAAAGATCTGAGAGCTTGACATGGAAAGCGAGGGAGCCCACGTGGGCAGAACTGATGGAAGAGCACAGTGGGGGTCCCAGAACAGTGATCTGGTGGAGCACCCATCCCCCCACAGGAAAGTCATGCTGTTGGACTAGGTTGGGTCCCTGGTATGTAGTTTCCAACCTGCAGTGCCATTGCTGCTGAGCATGAGCACAGCACATTTGGGTGCCCATTTGCAGACAGACACTGGAGGGAGCTTCTTGGGGCAGGAGTAGCGAGAGAGGGGTGGAGCTCACTTCAAGAGCCAGTCAGTGAATTACAGACAGCCCCTCCACCACAAGCAGTTTTTCCACTTTTGAGAGGCCACTTCGGCCCCTCTCCAAGCAGCTTTTCCCACCTTTGAGCCCTGTCAAGACTTTGCAGAGCCTTCCAGGCTTGCCCAACCTAACCCTGCCCGGCCTCACTCCTCATCTACTTCTGTTGTGGTGAAACACAAGCAATCTCCTGGGAACTACAATGCCCCTCCCACTTCCTGGGGCATTCAAGTGCTTCTCCTAAGGTACTAAAGCCTATTACAGGCATATAAGAACATCTCTGCAGTTGGCTCTCTCCTGCAAGCATCGACCACTGACAGGGAGAACAACTGTGTAGCTCATTATAGCGTCTACTGACTCAATCAAACAGGGCATGGCTGATTCTTACTCGTAAGGACCATCCGTCAACTGAGAGATTAAGCTGGCAGTCCCAATACAATTCACACTGCTGGGAAGAGGGAAGAGTGCAAAATAGAAACAACCCAAGGGGGCACTGCTTTTTAGGAGAAGAATAAACGGTGTAGGCGGCTCAAGGTGTGAGGGAAAACTGTATGACGATTTTTCAAAGAAGTAAAAACAGAAGTACCATTTGATTCAGTATTCCCACTGGAAGGAAAAGAATCATTTACTACTGCATCTACTGGAAGGAAAAGAATCATTATACCAAAATGATATCTGTACTCATGTGTTTATTGCAGCACTATGCCCAATAGCAAAGATATGGAATGAGTTTAAATATTCATCAATGGATGACTGGATAAAAACAATATGTTTTATACATCCAATCATCCATTGATGTGTGTGTATACACACACACACACGTACACACAGAGACATAATAGAATACTATTCATCCATTAAAAAGAATGAAATTATTCCTTTTGCAAAAACATGGATGGATCTTGAGGTCATTATCTTAAGTGAAAGATGTCAGACACAGAAAAGCAAATATTGCATATTCTCTCTCAGAAAAGCAAATATTGCTAAAAATGTGTACCCACGGATGTAGAGAGTGGACTGATAGACAGTGGAGACTTGGAAAGATTGGGGGAAAGAGGAGAATGGATAATGAAATATTACTTAACAAGTATAGTGTATTTAACAAGTACAGTGTATATTATTCATGTGATGGATACCCTGCAAGCCCTAACCTGACTGCCATACATTCTATGCATGTAACAAAATTACACTCTTACCCCACAAATATACATAAATAAAAATCAAAACAAAACAAAAACAGATGATAAAAAGTGTTGTTGAGATGGAACAATTGGAATCATTGTTCTTTGTTGATGAGAATGAAAAATGTCACTGTCATTATGGAAAACGGTATGGTGATTCCTCAAAAAAATAAAAATAAAAACTCCATGTGATCCAGCAATCCTTCTTCAGGGTATTTATTTAAACAAATTAAAATCACAGCCCCAAAGAGATGTTAGAAATACCATGGTCATTGAAACATTATTCACAGTATCCAATTTGTGGAAACAACCTAAATGTCTAGCAACAGATAAATGGGTAGAGAAAATGTAGTGTGTATGTGTATGTGTATGCATGTGTGTGTGTGTGTGTGTGTGTAAAAATTGAATATTATCCAGACATAGACATAGAAAAGAAGAAAATCCTACAAAATGCAGCAGCAACATGGGTAAACCTTGAAGACAGTATACTAAGTAAAATAAGCTGGTCATAGAAGGAAAAATACCACATGATCCTGCTTATATGAAATATCTAAAATTATCAAGCTTATAGAATAAGAGTAGAATGTTGGTTGCCAGAGTCTGAGAGGAAGAGGAAATAAGGAGTTCCTATCAACAGGCTTAAAGTCTCAATTGTGGAAGATGAATAAATTCTAGAGATCTTCTGTACAACATTGTCCCTATAGTTGACAATACTGTAGTTTATACTTAAAAATTTATTAACAGAGTAGACCTATTAGTAAATGTTCTTACCACAATATGATACAATTTAAAAAGAAAACTAAGTAAAGCTAAAAGATAAAACAGAGTAAATAGGTCAAGGTAGGTTACTTTATTTTGAAATATGATTTTGTGAACTATAAACAGAATCACAATGTTGCTAAATATAAAATAAAATTATTAATAAAAGGATAATTTAATGAAGTGAAAAGAATTTCACAATTACAAAACTATCCACAATGATTGAACTATAACAATAGGACATAGACGCCAACTGAAAGACTGTCAATGGCCAAAATTAAAACAATTATAGCAATAAAATATAGTATTATTGAATTATAACTCGAGATATAAAATAAATATTCATGAGTTCATTCTAATATTAATACATGAATCGGAGAGAATAGACAAGTTCCCCTTGCGCAAGAATTTAAAATGATTTATGTAGATTATGCCACTCTCAAAATCTCTGGCATAACTCTTCACTCCTTAAACAGTAGCTGTACCTACTGACCTTGTTCTAAGAAGTGCAGTATGGAAAGATGGAAAAAAACTATTAATAACTTTGCAGCAAAGAAACCAGGAGAACAATTTTTCAGCCTGGTGATTAATGTGATAAGTTATGTCAATAGAATGTATTGTAGATATGATGTGATGGAAACGGTACTTTACTCTGTGATCTTCCTCCCCAAAAGACATAACTTTTGCCTAATCATCAGAAAAGCATTAAACATGTCCCAATTGAGGAACATCCTACAAAATATCTCACTAATACTCCTCAAACTGTCAAGGTCATCAAAAACAATGGAAGTCTGAGAAAATGTCACAGCTAAGAGGAGAGCAAGGAGATAAGATTACTTAAATGTGATTGTCTTATTGCTTCATACAACTACAGACTAAATCTAGATTATAGTTAGCGCGTCCAGAGGCTCCTGTTTGCTTTATGGTAAAATGATTTGAAATTTCCCCAACAGGCAAATCATTATTTGTTGAGACTGAAATTTCGAGTTTAACATCTCCACACATTCGATGCTATTTTAACTCACTCCTTTAAAAGGTCATTATTCTTGAAGTCACTTTAGATATTATATAGATGCTAAGACAAAGAGGTCATTCAGAATAAAGATACCAAATCATGCTGCGTGTGGTTAACTGTAAGCACACATACTATATATTACTAAAGTCAATTTATAGCTGTAATTATTTAACATTTATTTCCTCCTAGAGGATGTGTGCCGGGACAGTTAGGTGGAGTTTTTTGAAATCCATTTCAAATATTTTAGAGATGCCTTCCTGACCTGTTTAAAATTCTTTTGTGTTTTGTTGTGACAAAGTTAACAGCTAAACTCATTTCACATGTATATTTTAGTGCAGACTGATGGTCTGACTACCATCTGTTCATATGGCTGCCTGCTTGCAAACAGCTTTTGGGAAATCTTAAGAACCTTAAAAATAGAAAATGGCATATCTGAACAGAAACTACAAAATGATATTTTCAGAGTTTTGACTTTTTTCCACAGGTAGGAAAATATATACATTGTTGACATAACACAGCAAATAAAAGTGGAAGAGAACTAAAAACTTCACATATGACTAGTGGTTCCATGCTAACTGCTGATACACTCACAATAACAAAATTACTCATCCTCTGCCAAACATCAATGTGCTTTTAAAAGTATAGTCTTCTCTTAGGCAGCTAATATGTGTCAGAAATATTGTTCTAATCTCCAGTTTCAAGGGTTATGTTTACACTCTGGGGGTGGAGTGTATATATTTATGTGTGTGTATGTGTGTGTGTGTTTGTGTGTTAGAAAAAACCTTGAATTTCATGAGTGATGAAAAAGGACACTAAAATCACTTTCTCCCCTCTATTGTTTATTTAGAAAAACAAATTTCAGATGAATATCAGAATACCAGAATTAACTGAATACTTAAAAACACACCATGCCATCTATATATCATGTTAAAGTGTTGAAAAAATTTCAGATGAAAGTGTTATCAAAATAATTCTGATGGCCAGTTATTTATTTATAAATACATAATTTTATTTTTTTCTTAATGCAATTTTTATTTATAAAGAAGTACAATATTCATCAGTAGACAACAACTTGCCAAATAATGTCTATCAATTGATGCATCCTCTTCAGAGAAAATGAATATTTCTCCATGAAACTTTGGCATATATCTAAATACACACTGTAACAAGATATCCTTACTTGTATGATTGTTCAATTGCGTTTATTACCAGGACTGTTAATGCTCAAATCTTTGAATTATAAAATTACTTCTCTTATTTATTTCAGGTGAATGTGCACAGGTTTTCTCTTCCTCATTGCTTCATTTTTTTATGTACATGTATATCAAAATCATTCTGCTCTACCTCAAACATTTTTGTTAAGATTATTGCTTTAATTCTATGAGCTCAGCTTGTTTGTTTTAACATTAATTCCTCAAATATAGCTTTATAAATTTTAAAACAAACTGAAAGAGTCCTGCTATTAGTTTGTAATTAATAAAGAAATTAGAATTTGTTTTTATTTAGACTACTCTACCCAAGTATATTAATCAAAATCAGGATACTCAACAGAATTCATATACTTCATTTCAAACATCTATCCTTGAAAAGGGTAAAAATGTTACTAAGCTAAAAAAAATTTCTAAAAATGTTTTACACAAAATATTTTGTAATACACATTTTATTATGTATATACATGCACATATATAACATACCTATGTAAATATACAAGGCAATGCAATAGGATACAACATAATGGTATAAAATTATATTTCTAAAAATATTTTATTCTTATTCCCCTACTCAATTCACTATTTTCTCTTGTGCTTTACTATTCTTATCTTATAATTTTATACATTTTTCTTTTCTTTCCACTCTATCTCTGCTGCCCTCTGCAATTTTTTTGTCATTCAAGTCTTTTTAGCTTTTCTGAACTCAAACTTTACCTCACCTTTAAGTTTCACTGTTATAAGAAATAGAATTCTAGTAGTATAGGAAAATTATTTTAATATCTGGGTATATATGATTAATATCACAGAAAGAAATATTTATTTATAAAAACCTGAAGGAAAATTTTTGGAATAGAAGATGATGCTCTGATGGTATGAATTATAAGGTGATATACAAATGTATGCATTTTTATAATATATACGTATAATTATATGTTTGCTTAACTGAATTAGAATTTGAGGGTATACAGGGATTAAGAAATGAAGGAGAAGAAAGAGGAGGAACATTCTGTAGTCATATATCACTCCTCCAGAGAAAGAGAAGAGAAACAGGGTAATTGAGCAAAA
>CAUYRT010028504.1:0-23024 GCA_963574885.1 Lepilemur ruficaudatus
ACCCGACAAATGTTATTCCTATATGTCCACTTAGGTGTTGATCAGTGGAACCAATTTGTTGGTGAGTATATGTGGTGTTTGTTTATTCTTGGAATACTTCACTTAGTAGAGAGGGTTTCAGCTCTATCCAGGAAAATACAAGAGGTGCTATATCACCATTGTTTCTTATAGCTGAATAGTACTCCATGGCATACATATACCACATTTTATTAATCCACTCATGTATTGATGGGCACTTGGGTTGTTTCCATAACTTTACAATTGTGAATTGTTACACAGCGTACTCTTGGAGGAGGTTGTGCTGGGGTAGGGGTGGGCAGTGTCTGGAAGACTCCCAACAGCCTGGAAGGGTTCTAAGTCTTGTTGAGGGAGAAGATTATAGGGAGGGAGGTTACTTTCTAACAATTCATTAAGCTGCTCATTTGTTTAATGCAGTTTTCTGTGTTTGTGTTATTTTTAACAATTTTTTTTTAAAAGGCGTTTTTGTTTTATTAAAGAGGCTCACTATGGGCAAGGCAGGGTGCCAACCTCCACGGGCTTAAGATCCCTCATACCTGCTTTGCTAACTGCTGACTCTCAAGCACCTAGAAAAGTGCTTGGCACATAGTAGGCGCCCAGTAAATATTTATTGAACGTTCTTGAAAATTACACAGATGAAAAAGACATTCTTCATTATACATTTGTCAAAACTCATAGAATGTACACCAAGAGTGAACCCTAATGTAAACTATGCACTTTGGGTGATAATGATGTGTCAGTTCATGTTTCATCATGGATTGTAACAAAGGTACCACTCTGGTGTCAAATAGGAAATCATGATATTAATTAGCTAATTAATTAATCAAAAGTTTGTTGAGGAATAGGTTCCTGTATTTGCATAGTGTCACAGTACCTTCCTGCAAATACTTATTAATTATTAATACAAAGGGGAAAAGATTGACTCCAGTGGAGAAGCAGATACCACCAAGTGATTAAAGTCAACATGACATAATGGGACAATTCAAAATTGCACCCCATCTGATAAGATGTAATAGGAACACACATTACTTCCGTGATATTCCCACCAAAAATGCACAGCCTGAATCTAATCACGAGGAAATATCAGACAAACCCAAACTGAGGGACATTTTTCAACATAACTGTAATCTTCAAAATCTTCAAAGAGTCATGAAAGTGAAGGAAAGGCTGCAGCACTGATCCAATGTCAGGAGACTAAAGAAACTTGACACTAAATGCAACCCGTGATGCTCAACTTGGTCCTTTTGCACTAGAGGACCCAACAGAGACGAGCAGTGGAACTTGGATGAGGTCTAGAGACCAGACGGTGGTCATGTTTTGATGTTAATGTCCCAATTTGATGACTGTATTGTGTTCCCAAAAAATGCACACTAAACTTTTTGGAGTTGGAGGGAGCATCATTTCAGCAACTTACAATGATTGTGAAAAGGAGGCACTGGCACCAAACTTGCAAGTTTTCTTTAACTTTGAGATTATTTTAAAATAAAAATATACATTTTAAAGTTTTAGATAGGTTACTGTTTTTATTAGCTTCTGATTTAACCTTCTAGTGATTTGGGAGTGAGCAAATTTAAGAAAAATATATATATATATAAATCCTTATTGCCCTCCTTCTTATGCAAAAGTAGTACACTGCACACTGTTTTGCACCCTCTTTTTTTTACACTTAACTATATACCCTGGAGAGCATTTCACACCGGTACAGACGGAGACATTCCTCACTCTCTTTCATGGTGACACAGTGCTCCATCCCCTCTATTGATGCTCATTGAGGTAGTTTTGATCTTTTCCTATTAAAAAAAAAAAAAGCCAAAATTTGTGCATGTATCATTTTGTACTTATGCAGGTATATGTTTAGAATGCATTTCTAGGAGTAGAATTACTGGGCCAAAAAGTAAATGCTTCTTTTATTTATGCTATTGCCTGATTCCCCTGCATAGTAGCACTTTGCCTTCCCCACAGATTCACAGACAGCATGGGTCTTAGATTTTTGCCAATCTGACAAATAATTTGTATTTGTTTCATTGTGAATGTAGTTGAGAGTTTTTCTTATGTTTCAAGGTGACAGAGATTTTGTCAATACCCAGAAATGTTTTTAAGTGTCCCCCACCCCAGGTGGACCTGACGGGTGCCAGGTTTGGAAACTTGCTTCATTGTACTCTGTGGTTTGGGTAGCTAAGAAAGAACTAGTCAATATTGTTCAAGTTTATTGGTTTTCATTGAAGTTTAGACAGACATTGGAAGATAAATCTACTCAAATATTATCTCCTCTATGAAACCTTACCCAACTTCATTGAGCTAGCTTTAGCATGGTTCCCCTAGCATTTTGCACATACCTCTATTAGCACATATCTTACCGTACTAAACTTGCATGTTTAGATGACTGTTCCAACTGGGGTTTGGGGTGTAGGAAGATAAAACACTATGCCTTATTGATTTTTCAATCCGTAGGATCTAGTCTAGCTTCTGGTACATTGTAGATAACTCAATAAGTGTATGTTCGAATAAATGAGTATTTGTTGTATGATCAGTAACACTGGTGTTAAATTCCTACTCAAATCTCACATGTCACTTCCCTGTAAAATTACATACAACAGTAAAGAAATGATTTTTCTTTCTTGTTCACCATGAACTTTGAAGGATTGTTTATTTTCAGGCTGCTGATCTCTGCTTAGCTTTAGTCTGCTTCAATAAGAAAACAAGCCAGTCTCCAGAGTGTCTGATCTCTGTTTTTGGCGGGTAGGTAAATATAGGAGCCCAGCTTCTTTCACGGAGACATTTTCTGGGGCTGCTTACAGGGAAGGCCCCACAACTTGGACCCCTGCCTTACCAGCAGCATCTGTCACATTCCCAGGACACAGGAGTGAGTAGAGTTGTCACAGGGTGTTACTCTGCTGTGTCCTCCCTTCCTCCCTCCATTCTCCTCAGCATGGGACTTCATTTTGGGACTTTTCGTTACATTCATATTACAGCCCAATCATCTGAATCCAGAAGATCATAAGCTTAATGTTCTTTCTTGACTACTGTGTTTCCATTTTTCTCCCTAGGAGGGAAAATCTTAAACACGAAACACTTGCTTACTGATGATGCACCTTAGAAAACCACACTCTCCTTCTAACAGTCTCCTTCTCAGTGGATGGTCATATTTCAAATGAGATACTTCAAATATTTCTGAGAAATATTTCAAATCTCCTATAGAAGACAGCCATGCTTTTATTACAAAGAGTGACCATAAGGTGGCATGCTAAAAACCCAGGAGCCACAGCTACAGACAAAGCTGTAATCAGAATTAGGTTAGTGTAGTTATGTCATTTGTGAGTTGGTTTAAAAGCATATGAAGATTGCAGGTCCGGTCTTCAGGAAAGCTGTTCTGTGCAATAATAATTGAATTTATTACATCAATATTCTTTTGTTTCCTATTTCCCCCAAATATATCTGTACACTTCTATTAGAATAATGAATCAGTTGTAATCTATCCATTGCTTTTTACGAATTTTAGTTCAAAATCAAAGACATTAGCTAGATTTCCAGCTTGGTCATGAAGAATGTCAGACCATCCCATTTGAGGGACAAAAGAAAGTGAAATGCAATGAGGAGAAAAGAAAGGAGAGAGACAGCACAGGTCTGGCTCCAGCCTGGCTCAGAGTCCGGTGAGCCAACAGAGGGTAAGGTGGCTTCCTCCTACTGTCGTCCTGGTCAGGGGACTTTAAAGGCTATGACCAACCAGTACAGATGCAGCGTGGAAAGCAGAAAGCGCATGAGCTCTGGATAATGGCGGCTTTTTCTTGCAGCAGTTACTAGGTGTATGGTCTCAAGCAAGTAAGTTGATCTCTTTGGACTCCAGTTTCCTCTCCTGTACTATGGAGACAAGACCTTTGCAAGTGAATTGGTCTGTGTGTTCAGTATATGTAGATACTATTATCAACAGCATACAACAACAATAGCAACCACAGTTTTAGCCCCTACAATGAAATAGGCATTATGTAAAGCACTTTGCATCCATTATTTCATTTAATTCTCTAAATAAAGTAAGGAGGGGAAATAACACTGAATTGAATTGCCATTTTACAGATGAGGAAATGGAGCTGGGAAATGTCACGTTGTTTACCCAAAGTCACCTGGCTAGTAAGTAGTGCCTGACTTCCAGTGGTGTACCGGTAACCCACCCACTGTGGAGAGGGGCAGGAAAAGGCCTGATTTGCAGCAATTGTCAATTTTTGTGGTGTAAATACTCCCACCGTGGCTGATTCCTAGTTACCAATGGCTTACCCATTGGCTTGCAAAATCCCTGGATATTTAACAATTGGCTCTCGAGAGCCTGGACAAGCTGATCCAGCACACCACTGCTTGAAGCCCAAGGCTGACTCTGGAGCCCCTTCTGCTGAACCCTGCAGTCTGCTGCCTTCCCAGAGCACACACACAGTGGCACATCATACGTGTTTAGTAAGCATCTGTCAAGCTGTAAGAAGAGGGCAGTTTCTATTTTAAAGAGCACTCCAAAGACACAGTCTTCCGTCCACACTCTCTCTCCTCCTCTTGAATCACTGCAGACGAGCCCACAGGTGCACAGCTGATCACAAACAAGCTGTTCTGAAAACCTGCAAATTCAATACGTGACTGCAAAATCATGTGATTTCATGTATTTTTTTATGTTTATATGAAAATGTATTAAATCAGATATGGGTGAGACTCAAGGTATGATTCATCTTGAGGCAAAATTCCTCTCTAATTGTGAAACTATGAAACCAAACAAGCTATGTGCTTTCAAAATACAATGGTAGGACAGGTGTAGGATAGACACTCACATTCTAAAACAAGAAATAGGGAAGAAGGAAGAGGGAATGGGTCCAAAGAAAGTCCAAAACCAAGCAAAGCAAACTCCACGAGAGCTTAAAGGCTTGAGAGTGACCCTCTTTGGTTCCATGCTCTGCCCTCCAGGACCTACTGGGGAGGTCATCCACCTCTGGACACACCGGGGAAGAAGTACTGCCCCCACAGCTCTACCGGGCAGGGATGTTGCCCCCACAGCTCCAGCACTCCTATCCCCACAGTTTTGCATGGACCTGTCCCCATATCTTTGGGTTGAGGCCATCTGGCCTGCTGGAAATAAGGTGAAAGTCCCCACTTTTGAACCAAGGAAGCAGCGCTGAAGATCTCTGAGTTGCACTCAGGGTCATTCTTCCCTTATCTTGAAGAATAAGAGCACATTCGCAGCCAAATAGCTCTGTGGTCCCATACTGTAAAATCCAAGAAGTCTGACGGCCTTCAGTCATCCCTTCCTTTTCCCTTCCTCTTCAGTCCAAACTGGCACTTTTCCTGCTAGGGTGGTGACCGAGTCCATGGTTCACGCCCATATTAATCTCCTTAGCAAAGGGTCGCTTGGCCATACCCCTAGTGTTCTCATTTTTTGCACTATGAATAGGCTAAGAATTTTTCAAATCGTTTTGCTTAACCATTCTGTCTTTAAGTCATTTCTCTCTTTGGGAATTTTCTTATTTATAAGCAATCTGGAAAAGCCAAGCCTCACCTTTAACACTTTGCTTAGAAATCTCTTCAGCTAAATATCCAGTTTCATCACTCATAAGTTCTACATTTCAGAAAACCCTGCAATACAAACACAATTCAGCCAAGTTATTTGCTAGTTTCATAACAAGGACGGCCTCGCCTCCAGTTTCCAATAACATGGTCCTCATTTCCATCAGAGACCTCATCAGAATGGCCTTCGCCTCTACCAAGATGCCGTTCAGGATTACGTAGGTATTCTCTGAGGAGATTGAGGCTTTCTCTCCAGCTCTCCTTTGCTTTCTGAGCCCTCAGCAGAATCATCCTTAACAACCGTATTTCCAGCAGGCCTCTCAAAATTCTTCTAGCCTCTCCCCACTACCCAGGTCCAAAGCCACATCCACAGTTTTAGGTATTTGTTACAACAGCACACCTACTTTTGGATGCCAATTTTCTGTCTTACCTCAGGCTGCTATAAACAAAATACCATAAACTAGGTGGCTCATAAACAGCAGCAATGTATTCCTCACAGCTCTGGTGGGGGAAGTCTGAGGTGAGGGAGCCTGCGTGGTCAGGTTCTGGGGAGGGCTGCCTTCCAGCCATAAATTGCCAACATCCCCCATCAGCGAGAGGGGAAGCAAACTCTCGTGTCACTTCTTATAAGGACACGAATCCCAATCCTGGGGCCTCATGACCTCATCTAAACCTAATTACCTCCCAAAGGCCCCCCTACTAGCACCACCGCAAGGGGGGTGGGATTGCAATATATAAATTGGGGGAGGGGAACGCAAGCATTCAGTCCACAACCTATATATTCAAATGCGTTTTTCCACCTTGGCGTGCTGGGCAGACACACTTGGGCCAATGACACTGTTCAGTGAGTGGCCCACGCCAGCGGGCCCCATGGATGCCCCACGCTCACAGCAAGGCCACTCACCATGGGGCAGTACTCAGAACAACCAACGGAAATAATTAGCCCAACTAACCAAAATGCATAAAGCACATACTATTAAGCTGAAAGATCGTAATTTATACCTATTACTTTCTAGTAAAAGGACAGAGAGTAAAATTTTAGCCTTTTTAAGGGCATTTCATAAATAAACAATACATTTTTTAAAAAGCTAGAATGACTGGACTAAATGCAAGGAAACATAAGCTGCCCATTTCGGCCTGAACCCTGGGAGGAAGAAGAAGGCCACCCTTAGATCCTCCCTCCCTTCACTGCTGTGCTGCACCTGCCTCGTCCCCTGCACTGCACTCCCTTCACGGCTCTCATTCCCACCCCTTCCTCACCAAGGCCTCACCACTCATGCCTACATTAGTCCAGTAGCCTTACCATTGGCCTCCCTGCAGCCACTCCTGAAGCCTCTCTGTGGCCATAAGCCAGTACTCTCTCTATAATTCCAGGCTAAGCCCCTGTCCTCTTCCTGATGCCCGTTTATGCATGAAATGCCTTTTCCTTCCTCCTCCAGTCTCATCATTTCTCACTTCCTCCACCCTCACCTCCAACATGCACCCTTTGCCCCAACCCTATTTAAAGACATGCAGTCCCCAAACACATAACATGGTATATGATTTTCTGAGTTGTGTATTTATTTGCTGGTTCCTTATGATCTGTCTCCCCTCACTAGAATACAGGGCAATGAGAGTGGGAAACATGTCTGTCTCAGGTATAGTGGTATCGCCCACATGTGAAATGACTTTGACTCCTGATACCTGAAAGGCACGCCTATAAAGATTTGTCAAATGGATGAATGAATTAATGAACACCTCAGTGCTTTTGCACATGCTGTTCCTTCTATTTAAAAGGTCCTTTCCCACTGCCCTTCATGACTTAAATCCTTTTTCTTTTCTAAACCTCAGTTTAAATATCAATTCTTCTGGAAAGCTTTTGCTATAACTTTCCTGCCCTGCCCACCACACACACACACATACACACACACATACATGGGTTTATTTCTCTTATGAGCTCCCATTATACCCCTATACTCCATGCATACATCTCAGAGACAGTTGACTCTTCACCAAAAACTAATGCTCCCCTTCCATGATGCAGAATTGCTGCCAGGAAGTGGCTGCCTCGCCACAGCATTATATGGGGCCAGTATGACTAAGCTCTGATGAATGACTTGTAGGCACCTCTTCCAAACCTGACTCCCAAAATCTTCCTGTGCAACACTCCAGTTTCCTCTTTCTTCCATCTGCTGACTTGTTGCAGAGGATCCAGAAGCGAACTTTGAGGCTACAGAGATTGTCGGAGCCATGTGAACAGTGCCTGCCAAGCACCCATGCTGATCTGTAACACAGGAGGGAAATGAGTATCTATGATGCTAAGTCATAGGGCTTTGGGGGCTGTTTGTCACAGCAGTTAGCCTACCTTAACTTACACAGCATAGCTTTGCCACAGTGCTGAGTATTGTCATTGCCCATGAGTCTGTCTCCTCCGTACTTCATGCTCCTTGAGGCTGGGACTGTGAGTCACTTCTCTAAGTTACCAGGGACTAGTGCAGAATCTGGCAAGTGACTGTGCAGTAAATTTGTCTGGCAACGAGGGCATGACTCCAGAAGAAAAAGTAGACAAAGCCAACCTTGGTTTTCTCCCTAACAAAGTTTCTCCCATAAATCACCCTGCCATTTCCACTATAGAGCATTTCTCACATATGATGTTTTATTAATACCTTGAGCATCACTTGGACCCTTCCTCTCTACTGAGAGACCTCACTGATCCTCCCAAGGACCTCTGCCCTGTGGATTTTATGCCAGGCTGTTCAGCTCTCAACCTCTACCCAAAGAGCTTGTTGATGAGAATTATTTTTGAAAGAGCAATCTATGCTTGTGATTAATTCTACCCTTGCCTGGAATGTTTTGTTTGTTCTGTTTTTGTTTTAAACAGCACTTTTTTCCTGTTAAATATGAAATAGTGGTGCCTAATTTCTCATCTCCTTTCCAACCCAAACTAATCATTATTGATTCTGACTTAGGTGAATTTATTTTGGTGAGATCAACATTTAGTTGAGATCCTTAAAAAACCTAGGTGGGAATTAAGTACATTTCTGAAACAAAGAATAAAACCTAAATGGATTCTGGAATAGAAAATGGATGTAGACTTTTCAGTTCTAAGCTAAGGTCCAGATTCACAAGCATTTTCTTAGTCCATTTTGTACTGCTGTAACAGAATACCTGAGAGTAGGTAATTTATAAAGAACAGATTTATTTCTCACAGTTCTGGAGGCTGGAAAGTCCAAGATCAAGGTGCTGGCAGGTCAGGGCCCAGTATCTTTGCTTCCAAGATGGTGTTTTGAACACTGCATCCTCCAGAGGGGAGAAACACCAGGTCCTGACATGGCAGAAGAGGAGAAGAGAGGGAATCCACTCCCACAAGCCCTTTTTATAGCAAGAAGCTATAGTTTGGATGTCTGTGGGCCTAATGGGAGATGTTTGGGTCATAGAGACAGACCCCTTGTGAATGGCTTACTACTGTCCTCAAAGTAATGAGTGAGTTCTCATTCTATTAGTTCCTAGGAGAGCTGATTATTAAAAAGAGCTGGCACCTCTCTCTCTTGCTTCCTCTGTCACATGTGATCTCTGCACATGCTGGTTTCTCTTCCCCTCCCACCATGAGAGGAAGCAGCTTGAGTCCCTCACCAGATGCAGGTGCTGGTGCCATGCTTCTTGTACAACCTGCAAAACTGTGAGCCAAATAAATCTCTTTTCTTTAGAAATTATCCAGCATCAAGTATTCCTTTATAGCTACACAAAGGGACTAAGAGGTGGCATTAATCCATTCACAAGGGTAGAGTCCTCATGACCTAAATACTTCCTATTAGGCCCCACTTCCTGACTCTATTGTATTGGAGAGTAAATTTCCAAAACATGAATTTTGGGGGACACAGTCATACCATAGCATTCCACCTCTGGCTCCCAAAATTCCCATTCTTCTCACATACAAAATACATTCACTTCATCCCAATAACTTCAAAAGTCTTAACTCCTTCCAATATTAACACAAAAGTTTAAGTCCAAAGTCTCATCTAAATCAGATGGGAGTGAGTCTCAAGGCACAATTCATCCCTCTAGCTGTGAGCCTGTGAAATCAAATAAGTTATGTGCTACCAAAATACCATGGTGGGACAGGCATAGGATAGACATTTCTATTCCAAAAGGGAGAAACAGGCCAAAAGAAAGGAGTAATAGGTCCTAAAACCCAACAGGGCAAACAACATTAAATCCTAAGGTTTGATAGTAATCTTTTTTGATTCCATGTCCCACCTTCTGAACACCCTGCAGTGGGGGTGGGTCCTCAAGGCCCTAGGCAGCCCCTTTCTCACAAGCTTCATTGGGCACGGCTCAGGCTTCAGCGCTCAGGAATTGAAGTCACATGCCTACAGCTTTCCCAGGCTGGCACTGTTGGCTCTGCAGTTCAGGCTCTTGGGGGTGGCCCTACTCCCACGGCTCCACTAGACATTGCCCAAGTGGAGTCAGTGTGGTGGCTCTTCACCTGCTATAGGTCTCTGCCTGAGCCCTGAGGCTGTCTGAAACATCCTTTGAAAACTAGGTGGAGGAAGCCATTCCTCCGCAGCTCTTGCACTCTGAGCACCTGCAGAATTAGCACCACGTGGATGTTCCACTTGTGCCCTCTGGAGTGGTGGAGCCATACCTGGGCCCACCTGAGCCACAGCTTGGGCAGCTGAGGAGCACTGCAGTGGAATGAGGAGAGCAGAGACTTAAGGCGGCTCTGGGCAGTGAGCACTGGGACAGCAAGCCCTGAAGTCCCATGGGCATCCTGGGCCCATCCCCCACAAATCATTCCGCCCTCAAGGTCCCAGCACTCTCAGCCTGTGATTGGCAGGGCAGCCTTGAAGACCTCCCAAATGCCTTTGGTGTCATTCTTCCTTTATCTTAATATATAACACCTAACTTCCTTCTATCCATACTAATCTCTTTATTAAACAGTTGCTTGGCCACATCCCTGGTTTTTTCTCCTAAATACACTGTTTTAGTCATTACATGGCCAGGCTGAGAATTTTCCTAATCTTTATATTCTGCTTCCCTTTTAATTACAAATTTCATCTTTAATCATTTCTCTCTTCTTACATTTTACTATAAGCAGTTAAAAGAAGCCATGTGTAGCACCCTGAATTCACTGCTACTTAGAGATTTCTTATGCCAAATGTTCCAGTTTATCACTCTTAAATTTTGCTTTCCACAAAGTTCTAGGACATAGACATAATTCAGCTAAATTCCTTGCCACTTTATAACAAGGATAGACTTTCCTCCAGTTTTCAGTAAAATATTTCTCATTTCCATCTAAGACCTCATCAGAATGGCCTTTTCTGTCCATATTTCTACAAATATTCTGTTCATGGCAATACAGGCTTTTTCCAGCATTCACTTCAAAACTATTTCAGCCTCTACACATTACCCAGTTTCAAAGCTACTTTCACATATTTAGGTATTTGTTACAGCAATACCCCACTTCCCTGGTACCAATTTCTTAGTCCATTTTATGCTGCTATAACAGAATACCTGAGACTAGGTAATTTATAAAGAACATAAATTTATTCTCTGACAGTTCTAGAGGCTGGGAAGTCTAAGATCAAGGCACTGGCATCGGGTATGAGCCCTTTTATTGTGTCCTCACATGGTGGAAGGCAGAAGGCAAGTGAGAATTAACACTGAGTCTCCCATGGCAGAAGAGCTAAAGAGAGAGAACTCACTCCTATAAACCCTTTTTATAGCAGCATTAATCCATTCATGAGGGTGGAGCCCTCATGACCTAAACACCTCCCAAAAAACTACACCTCCCAATACTGTTGCATTGGGGTTAGGTTTCTAACACACAAATTTTGGGGGACACATTCAGACCATAACATGTTCTTTGTTTCCATCTGAAACCTCATCAGAATGACCCTTACCATCCATATTTCTACCAACATTCTATTCATATTTATTTGTATATTTTCTAAGGAGATGGAAACTTTCTCACCAGCTCTCCCCACTTTTCTTTCTAAGCCCTCACCAAAATCACATTTAAAATCCTCTCATGGCAATATCAACATTTCCTCACATGACCCTCAAAACCTTTCCAGCGTCTACTCATTAGCCAGTTCCAGAGCTACTCCGTATTTTTAGGTGTTTGTGACAGCAGCACTCCATTCCCAGTACCAATTTCTGCCTTAGTTAGTTGGGGCTGTTATAACCAATTACCATAGACTGGGTGGCTTGAACAATAGAATTTTATTTTTCACAGTTCTAGAGTCTGAATATTCAAGATCAAAGTGCCAGCAGACCCAGCGTCTGGTGAGGGCATTCTTCCTGATTTGCAGATGGCCATCTTCTTGTTATGTCCTCACATGGTAGACAGCAGAGAGAGAGAAGGCTCTCAAGTCCTTTTTTTATAAAGGCACTAATCCCATTCATGAGGGTTCTACCATCATGACCTAGTCACTTCCTAAAGGCTCCACCTCCTAATACCATCATATTGGAGGTTAGGTCAGTCTATAACACTGTTACATGTGTTGAAGGGTTTATATTCTAAGGCTCCTACATTAGCATATATTTATCATGGGTTAAGAAAATATATCTGGCCTAGTATGGTGGCCCAGGCCAGGCATGGTGGCTCATGCCTGTAATCCTAGCACCCTGGGAGGCTGAGGCGGAAGGATCACTTGAGCTCAGGAGTTCAAGACCAGCCTGAACAAGAGCAAGACCCTATCTTTACTAAAAACAGAAAAAATTATCAGGGCGTGGTGGTGCATGACTGTAGTCCCAGCTACTCGGGAGGCTGAGGCAGGTGGAGCCCTTGAGCCCAGGAGTTTGAGGCTGCTGCGATTTAGGCTGACACCATGGCATTTTAGCCTGTGCAACAGAGCGAGACTCTGTCTCAAAGAAAAAAAAGAAAATATATCTGGTTTCTGTGGGCTATATTGTTTCAAAACAACTACTTTTTAAAGAAATCTTTGACTCTTGTATTTTAAATTTACTGATATGCCTTGATTGCATCTGAAGAAATATGAAAGGGAAAGAAATGACAACCTCTTCAACTGAAAAAAAAAAAAGCATAAAATCAGTGACTACCAAGGGGCATCTTACATGTCAGCTCAAACTATGAAGCTTGATTGACGTAAACCTGTTTATCACCCTTCAAGTGCTATACACAGATACTCACTTCACTGCTCTTCACACTCTGCTATGTCAGTTCAGGGAAAGGCATAATTATTTCAGCAATTAAGCCTACCAAATATTAAAAATGACTTACAAGGCAGCAGCATGGAAATTGAATTTTGGAAGCTTTAAGCTAGAAAGACTTGCTAAAGAAAATACCAGAGAGAAAGACTGAAAGAGAGAAAAGAAAGGAGAGAGAACCACATGAAGAAATCGGCAACACAAGGCAGGGTGGGTCCGGGACTATAAGGAAGGCGACCGGGGAGGAGGGCAGGATTTTCTGTTTATGTGAGAGCTGGAGGGGCTGATGGCCTGTGCACCTCCTCATCAGTTCACTCTTTCATTAAATCTCTGAGGTCCCTGAAAAGTCACCACTGGTAGTACATGACATGCAATGAAACAAATATTTATATTTTTTAAACAAACTCAAAACTTGTCTAAAATTGCTGCTAGTGCCACTAATATCTAGCTTCTATTTTTACCTTCCTGTCTGGTTCCATCTTAATGTTTTTCTATTTTAAAAGGTGTCAGAGCATCCCCTGAAATTCCCCTGCCCATCTCTGCTTGATTAATTCTATTTTTTCCTCCCTCTGTGCTCAGGGATCTGGAAAAACCTGGCAAAGCCAGGTCACCATTGGCCAATACTGTGGCCTAGATTGGATCTGTTTTATTTCATAAACAGGAAGAGTTCTAGCCTCAGGCTACCAATACATCTAAGGCTGCAGTGGACCCACACAGTTTGTTTATAAGGGATGTTTTTGCCTGGGATAAAACATAGGCATCAGCTGTTGATTTCTTTTGCATTTGTAGAATGGGCTGAGATTCAGGCAAATTTTTTAGTCTCTTTTCAAAAATGCATATGAAGGTGTTATCTCTGCCTCTTAACATATTCAGAGAATTTTGTAAATTTCTTCCCAAGATAAATCTGGAAATACCTGTCCCCTTCTGATAACTAACTGGAAAGAGAAGATATTGTCCCTCCACTGAGAACAGAGACAGAACTTAATAAATCATCCTTGGAGCAATGATTCACTTCCAAGTCTCCTCGATTCTCTTCAATAATATTACATAATATTTTCACAACTGCAGTAATAACAAAGGATTACTTATTGAGCATTTATAATGTACTATGCTCAGGGCTAAATACTTTACATTTATTAACCCATTTAAGCCTCATATGTATGCTATGAGGTAGACACAGTATTATCCCATTATATAGATACCCAAGAATGTACATCTATTAAGTAGAATTAAAACCAAGTTTGCCTTACTCCACACAGACTTAACTACTACAGCACCATTCTAGGGGTGCATAAGACTACAGATTCTAAATCATTTTAACAACTGTGATCTTATTTGATCCTAAGCATAGCACTCTAAAATAGATACCATTATGTCTGTTTTTCAGATAAAGAAACTGAACTTCCAAGAGTTTTAATGACTTAGGCAAAGGAGGATTGGGCAGGAGGGGGAGGGGGGAAACCAGGACATTCAGTTAAATTTGAATGTCAGATTCAAATTTGAAATAAATTTCAAAATTTGGGAAATATTTAAACTGAAAAATTATTTGTTACTTGTCAATTTTAGATCACTTTTTCAATTTTAGGTAAGTATTAAATAATTTTTTAGTGTATGACTCAAATTTTATTCATTATCTGAAATTCAAATTTAACTGAATATTCTGTGTTCATATTATGATCTTAGCCTAAAGTCAAACTACTGGTGTTAGGCAAGGTTGGGACTGCAATATAGGTTTTATCCCCTAAGCCCAGGGCTCTTTCTGCCACACTGGAGTAAGGGGCCTGAATTCCCTGCCTAGATTTGCAAATGTACCGTTATAGAAAACTGCCTCTATCATAAACTCAAATACTCATGTAAACTAATATTTTTCACTGTAGCTAAATTAATCTTGTATCAGGTATGAATCTCAGTCCATACACGCTGATGTCAAAAATTATAACTTTATTTTCTATGGCTCAACTTAGTTCCTATTTTATATACTTCTTCTGCCAGAATAGAGGAAGCACTGACGCTAATAGAGGACTCACTGACGCTCTCCCTGGGATGGGCCATGATTCTGGAACCTTATACAGTGCCAGGCACTATGGGGGCAAGGTTCCTTCTGGTCACCATGTCATCAGCCCACATAGGTTGCTGTCCATAAAGCCCTTTGAGTCATAGCCCCAAGATTCCTGTGACATGCTAGAGCCACAGGCCTTTGGGTAGCTGCTAAAGGCTGCACCCTTTTGGTGCAGAGTCTCCAAGAGACTGGCTGCCTCTGTGGGGCTCTGCCTGGGAAACAGGGGACAGGTTCTCTCTGCTCTCATCGACTCTCACCCTCTCCTTAACCTGGGGACAAGATGGAGATTTTTCTTTTTCTAGTCTTTGAGAAAGAAACAGGGACTTTAATCTACAGGGTGTCCTAAAAGTCTCCATACAAAGGAACAAATTTGTAAAATTTTGTAATGAATATTTTGTAAATAAAGGTACATTTAGGTACAATTTCCCATTTTCCCTATGTATGGCAACTTTTGGGACACCGTGTATTCTTCAGAATCTTTTCCCTATTTCTTGGGGTTTGGACTTTTTAAGGTAAAAGCCAGGAAGATTTCCACACTTATACATCTCTACAGTACTCCCTTCTCTAGGGTAAGGAGCACAGGACTGACTAATTGCTTAAATGTAGAAAAGACAGAAGGAAATCTGGGGGTGAGAAAAAAAATTCATTAGTATCTTAAAATATTCTCCTACCACAACATGAGTTTTTTGTAAAGAAAATATTTATATGTTACTGTTTCTCCGTTTAATACACTGCTCTCTACAACTCTGCAATTAAAATGGACATAACATCCTACACATTGCAGCCAGACCAATTTCCTAAAAGCAGGCTCATCAGATTACTTCTTAGCTCAATTTCTCCAAAACTTCCCCCTTGTCTCCAGAATATATTATAGTTTCATCCCCTTGGCTTGGTGCTTGAGGATGTCCACAGCTGCCCATTGTATTCCCATCTTCCACAGCTCCTCAACACGAGCAGTCACAATATTACCCTGCCTGCAGTGCCCCCCTTCCTCTCCTGTGCCTCTTCAAACTCCCCAAACTGTTACCGTAGCTGTTGAGTTCATGTCCCGGCATCCCTCAGCTACGCCCGCGGGTACCAACCCATTTCGGCTCACATCAACCAACTCCTCTGCCAGCCACCTTACTGGGTGTCTCTTTAGATCTCTAAGAAGCATACATTGCTATTTTAAACATTTCAAAAAAAAAAAACGCATGTGCTAGCAGCTTATTGGTTAACTAATATATTTCTTTGGTTTGCAATGGAATTGTACCACTTCAATGTAGTGACACTGGTTCTATCATAATGATGAATAGATGACCAGGTCCCGGATCAAGAAACAGTGAGAAAGCAAATACTTTATTAAGTAGTTTCTCTGGTAGAAAAATAAGAGGCCCACTGAGATACAAAAGGTGACTTTAAGAGTAGAAAGGTAGAAACCATCCAGTCCAGCACACCCCTTCGACTTACAGTTAAGGAAATACCTTCCACCCTCACCCCCACCACCACAGGTTTCCTCCCGTTGCCGTGAAAGATGATAGTCCTCACTCCTCACACTCTATACAATGTGGGAAGCCCACTGCTCCAGACTGAATGTTTGTGCCCCCCCCCAAAATTTCTCTGTTAAATCCTAATCCCCAATGTGATGGTATTGGGAGGAGGTTAGGTCATGAGGCTGGAGCATTCACGGGCACATGAATGGCATTAGAGCCCTTCAGTTCCTAGGACCCTGCCACCATGTGAGGATGCAGCAAGAGGATGGCTGTCTACAAACCAGACACTGAACCTGCTGGCAACTTCATCTTGGACTTGCAGCCGCCAGAACTGAGAAATAAGTTTCCGTTGTTTGTAAGCCATCCACTTGTAAGCCATCCACTTGTTTGTAAGCCATCCAGTTTATGGTATTTTGTCATAGGAGCCCAAATGGACTAAAAAGCCCACTTGCTGAGAAGCTTATAAAAGCCTAGGCATAATTAGTGACAATCAACAAATGCATTAAATGTGTGAATGTGATGAATGACACCAAAAAAGAGACACTCTGAGAAAGGCATTGAGGAAAAGGTTTCCAAACCGTGTCTTTCTATACCTTCGTTCTTTAAATTTGCCCCACTAGAGCACCATCAGTGAATTCCTCAGAAAAGCTCTAAGTGGATAGGTCTTATGGGCATTCTTATTTATTGTTTCACCCTTGTACATGTTAAGAACAAAGCTGCTTCCTCGAAGTATACAAAGGGTCTCACCTGAAATGCACCATCTTCTTGGGTGGCTAAAGAAAGAGCCATCTGCAGACCAGAATCTAGAACTCAGTGGCAAACCCTGGGTAAGAGGCAGAATTAGTGAATTTCCTTGACCATTACCTTGAAGAACTGGAAGTGTCTGGGAAACCAGATTCTGGCATCAGGGAAGAGAGGAATTGCCCTCCGCACGGAGGTAGTGTAGGAACTGAGAGCTGAGGACTTAGGACACAACAGAACGGTGTGGGCCTGGGAACCCCGGGAGAGAGCTACCCAGGGTGATATCAGAGAACTGTGTAAGCTGAACTTTCTATGCCTCTAATATCTGTTTTATTTATATTCTCTGTTTGCTCTGAGAATTTGGTAAAGTCATCTTGAAAATGCCAGTTTGTCCAAGCTAAGCTGAGGGAACCAAAGGAAGGGGTTTATTTATACTACTCGTGGGCCTGAGTTTCCAAAGCCTAAGCCCCCAACCCCATGAGCCAGACTCGGAGGTGGCTGTGACCAGCCTGAGATGAGTGCCCCAAGGGAAAAGCCCCTTGGTCCCACTAGACTTCCCTACCCTCCCAGCACTACCAGTAAGTGTTGCTGAAGATAGCAACTGGGTTCAGGACTGTTGACAGCTGGCTTTGCCCAACACTCTCAATTCAGTCCATAACTCTGAACTTCCAGGTTTGCTTCTTCCCCCTTGCAGCCCCTAGCTTGCTTGCATGTCATTCTTTCCTGGGCATGTATCTACTCACCCAAAAAAGAGCCAGATGAGCATGAAGAGCAGAAACTCAATGCAATCTTCGGGACTCTGGCTTAAGAGCCTGTGGAGGAGGTCCCAGCATTACTGGAAGACAAGAGCTTGGCTTCAAGACACCTCTGGCGTCACTGGCTGACCAATTTCCCAGTGGCAGGAAAAAGAAGAAATAGTAACCGTCAGAGCCATGCAGGTCTGGCTGAGTGTGCAGAGCAGGCAGAGCCTGGGGGAGCCCAGGCCACAGAAAGAGCCCTGGGACCGCCTTTTCTGGAGACTGAGTCTTAACTTCCAAAAATAGGATCTAAAAGCCAGAGGGCTCCCATGTGGAGTGGAGATTTAATTTAGATAGAATGTGCAGAGAGCAGCATGAAATTGGAACTGACAGCAGATGACGGGCTAGGATGTTTCTTCCAATATGTGACCTGAACTCTAAATAGAAAGAAAGTGATTCTCCACCACATCAGATTGTTAAAGTCATTGTCACATCCCTAACCACAGGTGCTCACTGCCACAGGACTGCTGCCTCTGCTGTAAGAAAGGGCCTGATTCTCAGGCTGTAGGTAAGTGGACACGAGCTACTAGGGGCCAAGGAAAAGTTTGGTATGATCCTTCTGGTACAGCGATGCCAACGAGGATCCTTTCACTCACATTATTCCTTCAAACTGGCTTATTGATTTTGGTCATGGGCATAACTGGATGGATATGGCTCCTTAATGCAGTCTGTCATTAAGTTTTTCCTCTCTCATCCCATTCATTACACTTTATTGCATTCTCATCAGATTCACTCCAACTAATAACAAAACAACATTTATTGTCATTGAGTATGTTGCAAATCCAATGTCAAGCAGCTTAGATGAATTGTCTCTTTTAATATTCACATCAACCCTGTGAAGTTGGTGCTATAATTATCCCCTTTTTAAAGATGAGGAATCTGAAGTTCAGGGACTTTGGGTTATTAGCTCCAGAGCTGGGATTCAAACCCCTGGCCCATCTGACTCTTAGTCTAAGCTCTGATGCTATACCACCTCTGTAGACTGTAAGCACAAAGGCAGGAATGGTTTTGTTCATTTACCCATTCAATGAATATTTGCTGAGAAAATACGACAGATTGTTCTAAGCTATGCTAGGTGTTAGGGATAGGGTACACAGCAAGGTTGCTGTTTGTAAAAGGCTAACATTCTAAAGAGGGGAAAACAGATAAGAAATAAGCAACCCAATAAATGAAAAAGATAAATCAGATAGTTATAAATATTAAGATTGCAAGAAAACAAGGGGATATGATGGACAGAGAATGACTAGGTGCAAGTGTGTGGCTGAGAGGGGGAGTATAACCAGCCTGAGTGATTGGGGAAGATCTCTCTTTGAAGGTAACATTTGAGCTGAGACCTGCAGAATGAGAAGGAAATAGCCATGTGAAGACCTGGGGCAAGAAAGTCCCAGGCAAGGGTCTGAGATTTGTTCAAGATATAGAAAGGAGGCTCACGTGACTAGAGCAAAATGAACAAAGAGATTCTACCTGATACTGGAGGCGAGGTTTTATTTTCAGTGCAATAGTGAGCCTGTGTTGTCTGCTTTACCACTGAACCTACAGCACTTGGTAACGTGTTCAAGGTACATGTTAGTCATCACTGAATAAAATTTTTGTTGCATAAAGGAGTAAAACAGTGAACAATGCCCAGCTTCTAGCTCTAAGGAAACCGGCATAGAATGGTGTGCCCTGTAGTGGACTGAGACCTTGATATTGAGCTCAAGACGTAGAGTCCTGCCTTCCCCCTCCACTGCACACAGTGAAAGCCTGAGTGGGCGGCTAGACCGCCTGGAAGACGCTGCAGAACAGAACTGCAAATCGAAGGTCTTTCTCAGTGTCATTATGTTTCTCATATGTTTCTCATTGTTTTCTTTTTTTAGTGAAAGTAGATCACTGCTTACAAAAGATTGCATGAGCTCTCCTACCCATCCACTTCACAGTTCCCTTGGCTCAGCCTCTCCCCATCTTACAGGAACTGAGACAAAGTGGATGTGGAACAGCCACCGTCATATTCATTGTCAACTCAACTAATGACAGGAGGGGAGAGCTCTGGGCTCTGACCCTGGGCCTTTAGAGGATAGCAGTTCTTCTTCCCACATCTGTTCCCAGGGGGCCTGCAGGTGCACAGATGAAGGTAGTCCATGCCACCATGGCCCTCAGGCCACCACCCAGACCGCAGTGAAATGATGTGAATGTCCTGCCCATAGACAGCCCTGCCCCCTAACTCTAGGCCTCTACTAAGATGAGGCCCAGCTTCCATCAGAAGGAGCACGGCCTACAGGCTGTAAAACCTGAGGCTCCTGTCCATGCCTGTCGAAGCAATGAACTTGGCATGATGCCCAAAGGCCACCCCAGTGGTCAGGCTGCTATGTTCTGTAAACTGAAGAATCTCCATCCGCTGTTTGCAGATGCAGATCTGGACATCTGTGCCCTCAAGAGCCAGGTAGGTACTGCTCTAACCAAAGATTAGTGACTTCACCTCAAAGTTGTTACAAAGTCGCTACAGTTTAGATGTTTATCCCCTCCGAATCTCATGTTGAAATTTGATCCCCCATGTTGGAGGTGAGGACTAATGGGAAGTGTTTGAGTCAGGCGGGCAGAGCCTTCATGAAGAGATTAATGCCTCCCCTTGGGAGTGAGTTCTTGCTCTAAAAGCTCCCACAAGAGGTAGTTGTTAAAAAGAGCCTGGCACCTCCCCCATGCAATCTTGTTTCCCCCCTCGCCATGTGATTTCTGCACAGACTGGCTCCACTTCCCCTTCCGCCATGAGTGGAGGCACCTTGAGGCCCTCACCAGATGCATATGGGGCACTATGCTTTTTGGACAACCTGCAGAACCATGAGCCAAATAAGCCTCTTTTTAAAAAAATAAATTAGCCAGCCATACAAAACAGACTAAGCAACATGAAACAGACTAAGACATGTTGCACACAGGGAGTAGGAGCAGGAAATGGGCATGCCATTGCTACATCTGTGTGGTGCCCCTACGATGCTTCCTTGCTTGGCTGAGTGCATTATCCTCTTCAATCTCTGAAGGACACAATGTATATAACACACAGGAGGAAGCCATATCCTTGTGGCCTATAACCCTCATTTCTGGGTGACAGATTCTAAAGACTCATGCTTGCTGCTTCCAAGGGACCCAGGTATGAGCAAGGAGGGAACTCGGCGAAGAATCACACCAGCCTTCCCAAGGATGAGAAACAATGAGCTTGAGCCAGTCTATTCCTAATAAAATTTGCCTGGCTCATGCTTTGCCCTCTTCAAGCTGCCTGTGATATGCCATCTGATGAAAAAAGGCTGTCTGATTATCTCCAAGCCACAGATTCACCATAGGAAGCAAGCATGCAGACCACTTTAAACAGTTGCCTGGAACATTCTTATTTTACCAAGAATTTTATCAGCCTGCCTAAATAATGTTCCCACCCCTCCAAGTGCTATAGATAGATGTATAAGTTCAAAGAGACAACACCTAGACCAGAAAGGCAGCACTCTTCTCAAAGTGTGACTGTGAACCGTGTGAATTTTAACCTCCATGTCCTACATTTTTTCATTTTTTTCCCATCATACTCCCACCACCACTGTCCCCACAAGTGACCCCATAGTCAGTAAGAGGTGGGTGATGAGAGCCGTGTAGGTTTGGAAGCAGATCTGGCTTTGAATTCCAGTTTTACTACAATTAGCAGTATGATCTCAGTTGAGCTACTCAACCTCTATGTGCCTCAGTGAGCTAATTTGTAAAATTAAGAGAATCATGTTGAGAAGACAAAAATGCATCAAGTACCATAGCACCTAACTCTATATCTAACATATATTTGGCGCTCCTCCTTCTTCTCATGCTTCCTCCCACAACTAAAGGCCCACTCCCTTGGCTCCCTAGGGACGTTGGATAGTGCAGAGGGAAGATATAAACTATTTCTCATGAAGATGTTCATATCAAATAACAACAATTTTATGCATTTCCCTTCCCAGTGATATCTGTGTTTCAACAAGCAAAGTTTAATCCACAGCAAAGAATTCCTAGTTCAAGGATTTCAGGTCCTACTGGCAGAGAGTAAGAAAGTCTTCCCCACATACACTGCAAGCAAACTGGGGCTATGTGTTAGTGTACCACGCAATTATGCCCACTTCCACATGGTGCTACCGTAGTTTATTCAAATAGAGAAGCTAACTGAGGGAAAAATACATAAATCTTGGGGAGCGCAAATCTTAGGCAAAGCAAGCTTCTATTGTCTCTTGAAAACAGATAAAAAAATTCATTAACTCAGTAAAAAAAGTGAATTCATACAGTTCTTCAGCCAGATTCACTTTCATAATGACTTTAGTAAAAGTGAAAAGTCCAGCCTGCTCTCAAATAGCTAACTAGCCAGGACGTGTGTTCCTTCAAGCCTGTCTGCTTTCACATCCCCTCTTCTGTCTGGAAAACTCTTATCATCCCTTTTGTACCTGGAAAAATCCTATTCATCTTTGAAGGCCTAGCTCAAATGTCATATTCTCTGTAAAGCTTTTCAAAGTCTTCATCCAATCATCCAGCAAAATTAGTCACATAATTCCTTATCTCTTAGTGTTTTGTTCCCACCTTTGGAATAAGGCTCACCATAGTTTATTCACACATCACAGTGTAGTGCAGTTAGTCATTTATGCTCAGTTTCCCACAGTGGGAGGGCAAGAGCCCTGCTTTATTCATGTTTGTGTTCCTGGTATCATGCACTGTTCCTGGCACGTGTGCCCTCAGTAAATGTTGGTGGAATTGAATTCATTAATTTGGGGGAAAGTACTGAATTTCCTCGAGTTACAGTTTCCTCCTCTATAAAAGGTGACAAAGATAGCTACAACAAAATGTCAGTGTCCAGATCAAATGATATGTCAAATGAAAAATATCATCTTGCATCCAACATAGACTCTCTTACATAATTAGCTCACTAGGAGTTGATCAAATTCATCTATTCAATAAAATTAGTTAGAAACTTTCCTTAGTACATCCCAGTGAACAACACAGGCAATGGCCCTGGTCCCATGGAATTTATATCTCAAAGGAAGAAGACAGATAATGACTTGTAAACAAATAAATAAGCCAGAAAATATTAGAGATAAAGACTTTGAAGAAAATTAAAAGGATAATTACTTAGGGCTGGGCGCAGTGGCTCATGCCTGTAATCCTAGCACTCTGGGAGGCCGAGGCGGGTGGATAGCTCAAGGTCAGGAGTTCAAGACCAGCCTGAGCAAGAGCGAGACCCCGTCTCTACTATAAATAGAAAGAAATTAATTGGACAAC
>CAUYRT010028508.1:0-38591 GCA_963574885.1 Lepilemur ruficaudatus
ATAAAAAAGACACTTGCACTCGAATGTTTATAGCAGCACAATTCACAATTGCAAAGTTGTGGAAACAACCCAAGTGCCCATCAATACATTAGTGGATTAATAAAATGTGGTATATGTATACCATGGAGTACTATTCAGCTATAAGAAGCAATGGTGATATAGCACCTCTTGTGTTTTCTTGGATGGAGCTGAAACCCGTTCTACTAAGTGAAGTATCCCAAAAATGGATGGACAGGCACCACATGTACTCACCAGCCAATTAGTATTAGTTGGTCAACACCTAAGTGGACACATAGGAACAACATTTATCAGGTGTTGGGCAGACGCAAGGGGGGAGGAGGGGATGGGTATATACATACATAATGAGTGCGATGTGCACCATCTGGGGGATGGTCAGGCTTGAGGCTCTGACTGGAGGGGGGAGGGGGGCAAGGGCAATGTACGTAACCTAAGAAATTATAATTAAAAAAAAAAAGAATAGAGAATAAAAAAAAAAGAGAGAGAGACATCCAAGTGGAGAAGGCTAGAACCTTCAGGACCTCAGACAGAGACCTTCTACCACTTGGATGAATGAGTTTAGAAGCTTAGAAGACAGGGCTGGCTGGAGATATATATTTAGAAATCACTAGGTTGTGGGTGGTGACTGAAGTTATAGGAATGTATGAAATGCCTGGGTGAGGACTTTTGTAATCTGGGTGAGTTACAGGGGCCACTTTGATACCTGGGGACAACTTACTCTGAAAAGTAACTGCTACTGGGAACCAAGCCTTGTGCCAATGTTGCTTTTGTCTCATGATCATCTCAGACCCCACAGTTTCTCCATCTCTCTCCTCTCTCCATTTTATACTGTCTCTTCTGTCTTCCATTTTTCTCTCATCTTTTAACTCTTTCTCTACATAGTTCTCATCATGCTTCATCTTTTACAGGTCTCAATTCATTACTCCCTGCATGTATATCATTCCACCTAGTTTTCTGTTTCTATCTCTGAATGTAGTTTTATTTTTAAGATGATCCTCTTTCTACCATCACTTCCCTTTCTCTTCTCTCTTCCAGCTCTATTTCTCTCTGTCTTATCTTGATCCTTTGGCTGGTTTGGCTGGTTTTATAATTTCAATCTTTGACTTTATCTGTATTTTTTTTGGTTACACCTGCATTTTATTTTATTTTAATTTTTTTATTTATGTATTTTTATTTCAGCATATTACAGGGGTACAAATATATAGGTTACATATATTGCCTTTGCCCAACCCGAGTCAGAGCTTCAAGCATGTCCATCCCCCAGACAGTGTGCACTGCACCCATTAGGTGTGAATATACCCATCTCCTCCTCCTCTCTCCCATCAGCCCAACACCTGATGGATATTACTACTATATGTGCATGTAAGTGTTGGTCAGTTAAGTCAGTTAATACCAATTTGATGGTGAGTACAGGTGGCGCTTGTTATTCCATTCTTGTGATACTTCACTTAGAATGGGTTCCAGCTCTATCCAGGATAATACAAGAGGTGTTATATCACCATTGTTTTTTGTGGCTGAATAGTACTCCATGGTATACATATACCACATTTTATTAATCTATTCATGTATTGATGTACACTTGGGTTGTTTCCATCTTTGCAATTGTGACTTGCGCTGCTATAAACATTCTAGTGCAGATGTCCTTTTTAAAGAATGTCTTTTGCTCCTTTGGGTAGATGCCCAGTGATGGGATTGCTAGATCAAATGGTATAGAACGCAGGCAAATCAGCAAGAAAAAACCAAACAACCCTATCAAAAAGTGGGCAAAGGACATGAATGGAAACTTTTCAAAAGAAGACAGACTAAGGGCCAACAAACATATCAAAAAATGCCCAACATCTGTAATCATCAAGGAAATGCAAATCAAAAACACAATGAGATATTACTTATCCCAGTGAGAATGGCCTTTATCAAAAAGTCCCAAAATAATAAATGTTGGCGTCGATGTGGAGAGATAGGAACACTCATATACTGCTGGTGGGACTGCAAACTAATACAACCTCTGTGGAAAATAATATGGAGTTATCTCGAATAGCTACAAGTAGAACTACCATTTGACCCAGAAATCGCATTACTGGGCATCTACCCAAAGGAACAAAAGACATTCTATAAGAAAAAAATTGTATTTTCTTTTTTTTTTATTTTTGAGATCAGGTCTAGCTCTGTTGCCCAGGCTGGAGTACAGTGGCATGATCATAGCTCATTGCTGCCTCGAACTCCTGTGCTCAAGTGATCCTCCTGTCTCAGCCTCTCAAGTAGCTGGGATGACAGGTGTGGCCACAACACCTAGCTAATTTTTTTAAAAAATTTTTTTGTAGAGACAAGATCTCACTCTGTTTCTCAGGGTGGTATCCATATTTTCTCCACCTGTATTCAGCTTTATCTCACAGACTACTTTCATCATCACCAAACACCTGCTCTTTTGTCCACTGGCCACAGCCAGCTCTATTACCTTTGGCAGTTCTCTATGAGCTTCTACATTGCAAGCCTTTCAATTAGTCTTCAACTTTACTTCATGTTTCTGGTATAATTTCTGAGGGCTATCTTGAAAATCATCCCTCTTCCCCAACAAAAGTCCTTAACTACTGTTACATTTAGATCCTATGTCCACTTACATAAACTTGAAGCTTACTCTGATATCTTTTCATTTGGTGATGCCAGCCTACTTTTTCCCATTCTTTCTCCTTATATTATCCACTCAGTGTCTCCTCCTTTCATTCAGAAGCCCAACTCTCCTTTCTCTTTTGCCTGCCTCAAACCTGCTGAAAGCCGTCACAGCCTGTGCACAAGTCTGTGTGTGTGGTGTCTATGTGTGCATCTGAGTCTGCAAATGGTTTTGAGGAGAGGTGAGGAAAAGAAAAAAGAGATTTTCATCCATATACATGGGAATACAAAGATAATTGGTAAATAATATCATAATTGTCTTCTCCATCACAGGCTAATGGGCTGCATCTCTTCTGACTCTTTCTGTATTCATTTGAAGAGTTTTGGATTCACAGGACATTGAGGACAAATAAGGAAATGATAAAGTATAGACAATGACCAGAGGACCAGGGAACACAACTCAATGTGGTCCTACTGAACTATTTTGAGAGCTCAGATGAGCAGAGAAAGAAATACATTTACTCCATGTCTACACCTCACATCCAACAGAAATTTATTCTCTTTTCCTGTCTGGTCACTCTTCATTCTCACCCTCACTTCTCATTTCTGCTCATTGTTCTGCCTCCATACATTTCTATTTCTATCTCTCTGACTCTGTGAACTTCTCTCTCCCTGAATTTTCTTGTTTCTTGTGCTGCTTTTTCTCTTTTCATCACAATGCTCTTAATTTCTGTTCCCCTTTATTTCTATGTTCATCCTTTTTGCCTCTATGTCTCTAGGTATTTTGTATACCACATGGCTGACTCCATCCCTAGTCTCTGTCTCTTTCTGATTTTTATTTTTCCCTCCCCATTGATATCAAAAAATGTGGTTGAGACATTTTTATCCATATTTCAACCAATAGATATATATATACACGAGTATATGTGTATATGTATATGTATGTTATATATAATGAATACACACACACAAACGGATGTTAAACAAGCTTTCTTGCATCAGGCATGGATATAGTCTCCTGTGAATACTCTGAGTTCCTTGTGCCTCTTCTCTGGACTTTGATTCCCATGACACGGCTCTCAGCCTCCCGTCTGTTACACACAACAGTTACCCACCATGAGACACTTGTGTTGCCAGTCCCTATTGTTCCTTTTGTTTTCTGACCCTTATACCTTTGTACATCTATTTTTTTACCCCAAAGTGGGAATAGGCTTCCTAAGTCTTAAGGATTTTGTGATGATAAAATGGGATCTTATTTACTAAAGTGCATTGAAATAACACAGTATATTTCTGTCAAAAATTGTACTAAAGTTTGAGGGTGGTTGATCTGAAGTTTTTATTACTGTCTATAATTACATAGCAGGAACTGTTGCCTTTTGAGGCTTTAAAATTACAAATGACACTAATGTCAACCAATATATTGCTATAAAAATCTAAGATCTTAGTATTCATAGGCACAACAGTAGGTATTAAAAAGATACCATCATTTCACTATTTATTTCTTCTACAGCAGCAATATATAATTACATACACTTAGTCACTGAGATCCATCCTGTTAAGCATGAGTTTATAATAATCTCCTGCCTCCTTCCATTTTCTAAAATGCTGAAAAGGAATTCCCAGAATTAACTGGATACAAGGGAGTCAAAGTGCTCAGAATAAAATGTGTCTGGAAGCAGTAGCTTTTAATTCAGATTTCTAACATCCTGCAGGCCAAGGCTTGGCTTCCTAATCTTCTTTACCTGACCCACTTCTTAGGGCTGAGCTGCAGGTTTCCTGAGGGTCTTCTCCATGACTCAGCTCTGAAGAGTCATCATTGCTGATGGCTGCAGAAAGCAATATAATTTCTTAACAGACTTAGTCTGTGTCTTAGGAGTCAATCCCACAGGGAATTCTTTAACAGGGAAATTGGAAAAGGCAGTTCATGTAGGAGGGATAGTAGAAATATTCCTACCACTGGGCCACCTTTGCCTTCATCTGATCTGTTGGTCATGATTTGTCTAGGAGCCTTCCCCAAGGCTGGGGCTGGGGACAACTTTGCCAAGGCAGGGACTCCCTTTTGTCACCAATTCTTACACTTCTTGCCCTTTCTACTTGTTTGCACACACTTCTGTTTCCACATCAGTTTCTCATCCAGCTGAACCATAGAAGCAACATTTTAAAGATGTCAGAGCCTCCATCTGTTGGACCCTAAATGACTGTGTGGAGTAGGGAACTGCTCCCCGTAGGAACTCTTTTATATTATTTATGTGAGTGAAGAATAAACCTGTATTCCACTTGGGCCATTGAAGGCTTTGAGGCCTATGTGATGATTGCGTTTTGTGTATCCTACAAGGAGATGTGCTTTCAATATTCACAAGACATAGAAAGGAAAGGAAGCCGGGCGCGTTGGCTCACGCCTGTAATCCTAGCACTCTGGGAGGCCGAGGCGGGTGGATTGCTCAAGTTCAGGAGTTCGAGACCAGCCTGAGCAAGGGCGAGACCTCGTCTCTACTATAAATAGAAAGAAATTAATTGGACAACTAAAAATATATTGTAAAATTAGCCAGGCATGGTGGTGCATGCCTGTAGTCCCAGCTACTCAGGAGGCTGAGGCAGAAGGATCACTTGAGCCCAAGAGTTTGAGGTTGCTGTGAGCTAGGCTGACACCACGGCACTCTAGCCAGGGCAACAAAGTGAGACTCTTTATAAAAAAAAAAAAAAAAAAGAAAGAAAGGAAAGGAAAGGAAAACAAATCCATTAATTTATAACTAAAAGGATTATAAATCTTCTCACTACTTACCTTGTAGACAGGATTTAGACTACAAAGATGCTCTGATGATAGACAGAAAGATAGAGGAATACTATGCTGACAGTGCTCCATGAAATATAAAGGGTGGGGGTAGAGAATAAGTACATTATTCCAGCTCTTTAGCATTAATATACATGATAGTGTGTAGTAAAACAGACTGTTATTTTACTCACATGTTTTTGCTATATTTTCAATGTGTGATTCAATTGGACCCATCTAATGAAAGAATAGTTTATAATGCCTTCCTGACACCTTCCATTTCCCAATAGGACCAGTGAGGTTAAATGCAGAAAATGATACCCTAGAAGTTATAGAATCAAGACATATGGAGAATGTTCAGAATAAAATTCATCAGGAAAACAGAGCTCTGTTTTTGGACTCTGGATATCCTGTAGAACAATGGTTACAACTCTAATAGTCTTACCTGTTGCATTCTGAGGTTGTGAGTAAGTGCCTTCTTGGGTCTCCTCTCTCTCGCTCGATTCCGAAGATCCATATTCCTTGATCACTGTACAAAAGAATAGGACTCTTTAGGTGTCTCAATGAGTGACCAAGGGAATTCCCTGATAAGGAAACTTGGAAAAACCTTGCAAATCCATGCAAATCCTGGTGTGCACCCAGGTCAAGCTGGTATTCCCTTCTAAGTTACCTGCCTTGTAGATGAGTGATGCTCCATTCCCATCCCTGAAGGCAGAGATAATTCATTGGCAAGGGACAATTTTGCTTTGCTGACCTTTGCTTTCCTGCACTGCTTTCTGTTACTTCTCACCCTTTCTCCCTATCATTTCACATTTCCTTCATCTCTCCCTCTGTTTTCCATGCTAGGAGACCTTGAAGATCATGTGTTGAAGATGTTGAGCTTCCTTTATCCCCACCAACTGGGTGCCTCCTTTAAAAAATTTTTTATTTTAAAAAAATTTTTAACTTTTTTTATTATAGAAAATCATTTAATTGTACACTTAAAATGGAGTAAAGGCATGATACGTAAAGTATACCTCAATAAAGAAAAAAAAGTAAAAAAAAAAAAGAGGTAGTCCCTTTTTCAAAAAAAAATATTATGGGGGTACAAATGCTTGGTCACATAAATTGCCTTTGCATTGCCCACGTCAAAGCTAAAAGGGTCCCCATCCCCAAGAGAGCATGCACCACACCCACTAGGTGTGAATTTACCCACCACTTCCTCCTTCCCACCTGCCTGATCTCCAATGAATGTTACTTCCATATGTGCACATAAGTGTTGACCGATTAGTACTAATTTAATGGTGAGTACATTTGGTGTTTGTTTTTGCATTATTGTGATACTTCACTTAGTAGAATGGGCTCCAGCTCCATCCAGGTTAATTCAAGAGGTATAAGTTCACCATTGGTTTTTTATGGCTCAGTAGTACTCCATGGAATATATATATATATATATACCATATTTTATTAATCCACTACTGATGGGTGCTTGGGTTGTTTCCACATCTTTGCAATTGTGAATTGTGCTGCTATAAACATTCTAGTGCAGATGTATTTTTTATAGAATTTCTTTTTTTCCTTTGGGTAAATACCTAGTAGTGGGATTGCTGGATAAAATGGTAGTTCTACTTTTAGTTTTTTGAGTTATTGCCATATGACTTTCCACAGAAGTTGTACTAGTTTGCAGTCCCACCAGCAGTATATGAATGTTTCTATCTCTCTGTATTCACACCAACATTTGCTGTTTTGGGACTTTTTGATAAAAGCCATTCTTACTGGAGTTAAGTGATTACTCATTGTGGTTTTGATTTACATTTCCCTGATGATTAGAGATGTTGAACATTTTTTTATGTGTTTGTTGGCCATTAATCTATCTTCTTTTGGAAAGTTTCTGTTCATGTCCTTTGTCCACTTTTTAATGGGATTGTTTTATTTTTTTGTTTTTGATTTTCCTGAGTCCTATATAGATTCTGTTTATCAGCCCATTATCAGTTGTATACCATGCAAATATTTTCTTCCATTCTGTAGGTTGCCTCTCTGCTCTCATGATAGTTTCCTTGGCTGTGCAGAAGCTTTTAACTTTGATCAGGTCCCATTTATTTTTGTTGTTGCCATGATTGCTTTTGGTGTCTTCTTCATAAATTCTTTGCCTGGGCCAATGTCTGTAAGAGTTTTTTTCCAACATTTTCTTTGAGAATTCTTATGGTTTCATGCCTTAGGTTTAAGTCTGTTATCCATCAAGAAATGATTTTTGTGAGAGGTGAGAGGTGCCAATCTTGTTTCAGTCTTCTACATGTGGCTATTGCGTTTTCTCAGCACCATTTGTTGAATAGGGATTCTTTGCCCCAGTGTATGTTTTTGTCTGTTTTGTCAAAGATCAGGTGGTAATATGAGGATGATTCTATATCGGGGTTCTCAGGCTTGTTTCATTGGTCTATGTCTCTGTTCTTGTGCCAGTACCATGCTATTTTAGTTACTATAGCCTTGTAGTATAGCTTAAAGTCAGATAAACTGATGCCTCCCAATTTGTTCTTTTTGCTTAAGGTTGCTTTGGCTATGTGGGGTCTTTTCTAGTTCCATATGAAGCATAGTATTATTTTTTTTAGACCTGCAAAAAATGATGTTAGTATTTCAATAGGGATTGCATTGAATCTGTAGATCACTTTGGGTAGTATAGACATTTTAACAATATTGATTCTGCCAATCCATGAGCATGGTATGATTTTCCATCTGTTTATATCCTCTGCTATTTCTTTCCTCAGTGTTTTGTAGTTCTCCCTGTAGAGGTCTTTGACCTCCTTAGTTACATATTCCTAGGTATTTTATTTTCTTTGTTGCTATTGTGAAAAGTATTGAGTCTTTCATTTGGTTCTTAGCTTGACTGTTGTTGGCATATATGAATGCTACTGATTTATGTACATTGATTTTGTAACCTGAGACCTTGCTGAACTTATTTATCAATTCCAGTAGTCCTTGGCAGAATCTTTGGTGTTTTCCAGATATAAGATCATATCATCAGCAAAGAGTAATAGTTTGTCCTCTTATGCCCCCATTTGTATCCCTTTGCTTTCTTTCTCTTGTCTGATTCCTCTGGCCAGCACTTATAGCACTGTGTTAAATAGAAGTGGTGATAGAGGACAATCTTGTCTGGTTCCAGTTCTAGGCAGTAATGCTTTCAATTTTCCCCATTCAGTATGATGTGCTGCGGGGTTGTCATATGTGGTTTTTATCATTTTCAGGTGAATACTGTCTATACCTATTTTTTAAAGCATTCTTATCATACATGGGTGCTGAATTTGTCGAATGCTTTTTCTGCATCTATCGAGAGGATCATATGATATTTGTTTTTACTTCTATTATGTAGTGAATTACATTTATAGATTTGTGTATGTTGAACCATCATCCCTGCATCTTTGGGATGAGGCCCACTTGGCTGTGGTGGATTATTTTTTTGACAGACAGCTGAATTGGATTTCCTAGGATTTTATTGAGGTTTTTGCATCTATATTCATAAGGAGTATTGGTTTGTAGTTTTCTTTTTTTGCTGAGTATACCTGTTTGGTATCAGGTGATGTTGGCTTCATAAATGTGTTGGGGAGGATTCCTTCCTTCTAGATGTTGTGGGATGGTTTCTTCAGTATATGTACCAGTTCTTCTTTGTAGGTCTGGTAATACTCAGGTGTGAAACCATTTGGTCAGGGACTTTTTGTTTGGAAGAATTTTTATTGCTGCTTAAATTTGTGTGCTTAATATTGGTCTGTTCAGGAATTATATTTCTTTTTGATTGAGCCTAGAGAGGCTGTGCATTTCTAAGAATTTGTCCATGTCTTGCACATTTTCAAGTTCATGTGTACAGCAATTTTTATACCCTTCAGAGATTATATTTTGTATTTCCATGCTATCAGTTGTAATTTCTCCTTTTTTATTCCTGATTGAGGTTATTAGACTCCTTTCTTTTCTTCTTCTGGTTAATCTAGTGAGAGGCCTGTCAATTTTGTTTATCTTTTCAAACAACCAACTTTTCATTTCATAAATCTTTTGTGTAGTTCTTTTGTTATCGATTATATTTTGTTTTGCTCTGGTATTGGTTATTTCTTTTATTCTGCTGGGTTTGGGATTTGTTTGCTCATCCTTTTCCAATTCTTTGAGATAATTCCTTAGATTGTTGATTTGTGATCTTTCTGTATTTTGGAAGTAGGTATTAATGGCTATCAATTTTGCTCTCAGGACTGCTTTTTATGAATCCCACTGATTTTGATAACTTGTGTTCCCTTTGTCATTTAGTTTGAAGAATCTGATGATTTCCATCTTATTTTCCTCTTTGACCTGACTATCATTTGGCAATGGGTTATTTAATTTCTATGACTTTGTGTAGAGATGAGCATTTCTGTTGGAGTTGATTTCTAATTTCATTCCACTGTGGTCTCAGAAGGTGCATGATATAATTTCTATTTTTCAAAATTTTTTGAGACATGTTTTGTGGCCTATAATGTGATGAATCTTACAGAATGTCCCATGCTGATGAGAAGAATGTATATTCAGTGGTTTTGTGGTAGAATGTTCCGTAAATGTCTGTGAGGCCCATTTGTTCTAGAGTTCTGTTTCAGTACATTGTTTCTTTGTTTATTTTCTGTTTGGAGGATCTTTCCTAGTCTGTCAGAGGGGTGTTGAAGTCCCAAGCTATTACAGTGCTGGTGTTTATAATTTTGTTTATATCAAGTAGGATTTGCTTTATCAATCTGTGCACACCTGTGTTAGGTACACAAATGCTTAGAATTGGTATATCTTCTTGTTGAATTGTTTCCTTTACAATTATATAATGAATACCTTCATTTTTCATTACTTTTGTTGATTTGAAGACTATGTTATCTGATATGAGAACTGCTATATCAGTTTTCTTTTGGCTTCTATTTGCATGGAATATTGTTTTTCATCCCTTTATCTTGAGTCTGAATGAGTCTTTTTGGGTTGGATGTATTTACTGAAACACTTGGCTTGTATTTTTTTGGTCCATTCAGCCAGTGTATGTCTTTTCAGTGGGCAGTTCAAGCCATTTACATTTATTGAAAGAATTGATAAATGGGATGGATTTCTTTTCATCCAATTGAGTAGAACTTTGTCACCTTGTTTTATCTTTTGAGCAATTGAGGTATCTGGTCTTGGACCTTTAGCTCTTAGGTGATTTTACACTGGTGGATGTCTATTGTGCTAATATGTGTATGACGCAGTTCTGAATACTTCCTGCAGGGCAGGTCTTGTCTTGCCAAACTCCCTCAGCATTTGCTTATCTGAGAAAGCCTTTATTTCCACCTCATATATGAAACTTAGCTTTGTAGTATAAAAAATTCAAGGCTGGCCATTATTCTGTTTGAGAAGACTGATAATGGGGCCCCAATCCCTTCTGGTTTGTAAGGTCTAGGTTGAGAGGTTTGCAGTTAGACTGATGGGTTTTCTTTCATAAGTTCCCTGCTGCTTTCACCTTGCAGCTTGTTGGGGCACCTCTTTTGTGTTTATTTTGGCCAGTCTAATGACTAAGTGTAGTGGTGTTTGCCTCTGTGTGATGAATCTCCCAGGAGTCCTTTCAACTTCTTATACCTACCTATGTAGATTTCTAGCAAGACCAGGGAAATTTTCCTCAAATATGATTTCCAATTCTTGTATATTTTCTTCTTCAACCTCAGAAATGCCTATGCTTCTTATGTTAGGCCTCTCTACATAATCTCATATATCTTGTAGGCTTTGTGTGTTTTTATTTCTCTGCTCTATCTCTTTGACTGACTTGTTTATTTCAGAGGCATTGTCTTCAAGCTCTGAGATTCTTTCTTCTGCTTGATCTAACTATTCTTGAGGCTTTCCATTGTGTTTTTAATTCATTAAATGAATTTTTTATTTCTAGAAGTTATGTTTGATATCTCTTTAATAATCAATTAATTTGGTGAATTTTTCATTCATTTCCTACATTGTTTTTGTGGTTTCTTTGTGTCAAGTTTCCATCTTATCATATATTTCATTGAACTTCCTTACAATTCATGTTCAGAATTCTTCATCTGTCATTTCAATATTCTGCTTTTGGTCAGTAATCATTGTTAGAGTGCTGGTGTTCCCTTTTGGGGTGTCCTTCACTCTGATTCTTCATACTTCTGGAATTCTTTCACTGATTCCTTCTTATCTGGAGAAGCTGTTGCGTCTTATTTTTGGATTTTCTTTTGTTTGTTTACTGGTGCCTCCTTGAACTGTTTACAAGGCTGAGAAATCATCTTCTTTTGTGTTTAAGCCATAAACACATTTGAAGACTATTTTTTATCAGTTTGCTTACATTAAGATAAAAGAGTGCATACTGTCAAAAAATGAAGCAAATTTACATTTTACTTTGAAAGATACTGTGAGCAATCAGAATGAATGTATGTAACACATTGTTCTATTGTAACACTGAGATGAGACAACACTTGTAGTTGTTGTTAGGTCTTTTCCTAGTATGATTTCCCTAAAGTGGCATGTTTCTAATATTCTCTGGATTTGGAAAGTAAAGGGAGAAAACAAATGACCAATTTGTACACTAAAGTGTTAAAAATCATATGACAACTCATGCTGCAAATAGGATTGAGATAATACAACATTTTGATAATTGTTTCTCTCTCTCATTTTACAAAGGGAAAAACTCAGAATCCAGGATGCTAGTCTTGTCTTTCCTTTAATTTCCATTGAGTCTTTGTAGATGACCTTGAAATATTTATGTGATTGTGTTTTCTTGTCTAGGCAATGAGGACAATACTGTCTATCCTGCTTCACTTTGAGGTTATTGTAAAGAAAAAAACATTATTTGCAAAGGTCTTTTGAAAAATCACTATATATGCCATGACTTGCTGAAGAACTTTGTCAAAAACAATACTTCAAGTTGCAGAATACTTTGTCTCAAGTCTTTCTTTCTGCTAATATTGGATATTTGGATGAATTGTCTTTTCACACTATTCACAGTTTGTGATCAGATGACAATATAATCTTCCAATTAAGGAATATTTAGCTTTCTGTTCTCTGTAGAATTCATGGTATAAATCTAATACTTTATAGGCACGGTAATTAGATAGTTTTGAAAAGAAGCTCATCACTCTGCTCACCTGTTTCTACTATATAATCAATGTATGGGTACATACATTCATTAACAGAATCCATCATTAATAAGCCTAATACTCAAAAACAAATTTATAACATTTTTTTGTCTCCTTATATTTTCCAAAAAATATCAAGTTAAACAAGTGCAGAGAATGAGATTCCAGGATAAACTGGATCCATTGTACAGAAATGGCTCAGAATAAAGTGCATCAGGAAATAGTAACTCATACTTCAGATTCCTGCAGCCCAAACCTTGCTCCCCCAACCTTCCTTATCAGGCTCACTTTCTAGTGCTGAAATGGAGGCTCCCAGGGGCTTCTCTCCATCATTGGATGCTTCAGAGTCCTCACTGCTGATGACTGCGAAAAAGAGTAAAGTCCATTAAGAGTCTCAGGGTGTGACCAAGGAGTCCACAGAGTGGGAAATCCCATAGAAGAGTACTAGGGGCCAGGCACCATGGCTTACACCTATAATCCCAGCACCTTGGCAGGCCCAGGTAGGAAGATTCCTTGAGGCCAAGCTTTTCAGACCAGCTTGCACAACATAGGGAGACCCTGCCTCTACAAAAAAATGTAAAAATTAGCCAGGCATGGTGGCTCACACCTGTAGTCCCAACTACTCAGGAGGGTGAGGCAAGAGGATTGTCTGAGCTCTGGAGTTAGGGGTTACAGTGAGCTATGATTGTGCCACTGCCTTCCAGGGTGATGTAGAGGGAGATGTAGTCTCAAAATAAGATAAATAAATAAATAAATAAATGAGCACTAGGACAACCTGGGAAGCAAAGTGAACTCAAGGCCCTGGTCTCTTCAACTCCTCCCCTATACTTTTCCCTCTTCCTTTATAAATGTCTCTCTGACATCAATACTTATTACCCCCATTTTTGTCTTTTGGAAGTTTCTCAATTCCTAAGGACTTTCTTCTGTTAAGCTGAGGGCTCACTGCTTGAGGTGCTGGTCCCCTCCCCTTCCTGCCTCCATACCAGGCTACCTGAACTGCCCCGAGGAGCCCTGTTGAACTGTCTGAGCCCCTTACCTGGTAACCTGTGATTCACAGCTGCAAATTTGTCCAGTCAGCCTTACCTATTATGTCAGATGCCTGGTTATGGTTAGTGCTTGCTTGGGCTTGCTGCTTATCTTCTGAGTCAATAGATGTTTTTTTCTTCATTTTATCCATCAGGTGCACAGGAGAGGAATTACTTTGGAGTCCTTGGCTGGGTAGCTCTGCCCCTGGGCCAAATTGCAAGGAGCAAAGCATTTTTATTTGTCTCCCCAGTGAGCGCATCACTGCCATTGATACCTCCCTCTATTTCACTGCTGGGGAGAAAGTTTCTCTCCCCTACCCTCCTTTTCTTTCTGTTCCTCCACTTCAACCCTTCCTTCATGCTCTCTTGATTGTGTTTTTTTTAACCTCTTCCTTAATGTATTTTGTTATCCTTTGATGACTAATTTTTTTCCTTTTCAGAAAATAATAATTGTAAGATCACTTGAGACAGGGAGTTTGGCACGAGAAGCAAGACCAACACCTCCTCTTCTTCCTCTTCCTCAACCTACTCAACATGAAGATGATGAGGTTGAAGATCTTTATGATGATTTACTTCCACTTAGTGAATATATTTTTTCTGCCTTTTGATTTTCTTAATAACATTTTCTTTTAGTGAGCTCACTTCATTATAGGAATACAATATATAACACATATAATATACAAAATATGTGTCAATTGACTATTTATATTACCATTAAGGCTTCCAGTCAACAATAAGCTATAAATAGTCACATTTTGGGGGAGCTAAAAATCATGTGAAAACTTTTCACTATACAGGGGATTGGTACCCCTAACCCCTACATTGTTCAAGGGTCAACTGGACTTTGTTAGTGGTCTCTAGTTGACCTTTTTATTGTACTCTCTCTTCTTCCATTCCCTACCCAGGGACACCCCTCCATTAAAGAAAGCAGCTCTCTTTCTCCCTTGCATCTTATCCTGCTATAAAGCAGCCTGAGGCTGTGCATGAAGGTTGTGTGTCTTGGGTGGGAGTATGCAGTTTGTGTGAAAAAACAAAAGAAAGATTTTGCCCTCATAGGACTATAATGATATAATAAGAGAATTGGGGAGAGGCGCAGCAAGATGGCAGAATAGGACTCTCCAAGAAGTATCCATGCACGAAACTGAGGAAGATAACTTCACAAGAGCTGAGGAAACCAGATGAGAGATTATAGGACCTAGGTATAGCACAAAAATAAGAAATAACACATTGAAGAAGATAGGAAGAACAATTTTACATTTTTTTGCCAACCCTCACCCAATCTCAGGTGGCACTGTGTTGAGAGAGATATCATATACCAGGGGAAAGGAGAAGGAAGTGAGCACCAGACTTTATCCTGGACCCAAGTACCATCTCGTCTTCAGTAAAACTCAGTGCCAGGGTGGCCCCCATGACCCTAGACTCCAGACCAGTATTGCAATCTGAACCTCCAAGCCCACCCTGGCCTCATGATGAATCATAGAGCCCCAAGCTCCAGGACAGCCCTGCAAATTCAGTCTCCAGCTTTTCTTGGCGCCAGTCTAGCCTCAGTGGTGCCAGGGTCCAGATTGTACCCAGTGCAAAACCAGACTCAGTGCCAGACCAGACATTTTCCAGCACCAGGCTGGCCCCAGCAGCCCTGAGCTTCAGGCCCACTCCACTTCCTGAAGGCTCTGCACCAGTGCTGAATATCTCTGCAGAATCTGCCCAAGGCACAACCCATCCATCACAGGTCTGCCCGTCAATTGTCCTAGGCACCAAGTAGTCTGCCTGAGGACTCCTGTAGGAAGCATGCCCTTGGATCATGCTTGATGGTCTTCCCAAAATCTCTGGAGGGGGTGAATGGCTTTCCCAGACAAAGCCAGTCTGCAAAGACTGGAATAAGTCCGTACTTCTTTAAATGCACAGATATAAATGTAAGGCAACAAGAAACATGAAAAACCAAAGAGGTATAACACCACTAAAAGAATACAATAATCTCTTGGCAGTTGACTCCAAAGCAATGGAAATAACAAACTGTTTCACAAAGAATTCAAAATAATTGTTTTAGGGAATCTCAGCAAACTTCAAGAAAATGCAGAGAAATGATACACTGAAATCAGGAAGACAAGAAATGACCAAATGAGAAATTAACAGACATATTGAAATTATAAAAAAAATTAAACAGAAATTCTGGAGGTGAAAATTGCAATGAGTCAAATGAAAAACGCAACAGAGAGCATCAACTGCAGAACTGATCATGCAAAAGAAAGAACTGGTGAACTCAAAGACAGGTTATTTGAAAATATACAGTCAGAGAAGAAAAAAGAATGAAAAGGAATGAAGAAAGCTTGCAGAATTTGTGAGACACATCAAAAAAGCAAATATTTGAGTCACAGAAATTCATAAAGATTTATTTGGGTGGTGCTGGATCCCATCCTTCTAAGTGAAGTATCACAAGAATGGAGAAACAAGCCCACATGTATTCACTTATCAAATGCATACTAATTGATCAACACTTATGTACACATATGGAAGTAGCATTCATCTGGTGTCAGGCATGTGGGAAGGGGGAGGAGGCGATGGGTACATGCACACCTAATGGGTGCAGTGCACACTGCCTGGGATGGGCATGCTTGCAGCTCTGACTTGGGCTGTACAATGGGAATATATATAATCTAAACATTTGTACCCCTGCAAAATTTGAAATAAAAATACACAAACAGCAGAAAAATAATAATACCAGAAAATGTTCCAAACTGGGGAAAGACATAAATTTCCAGATACAGGAATGTCAAAGATCTCCAATCAGTTTCAATCCAAACAAAGCTACACTATGACATACTATAATCAAACTGTCAAGAATCAAGGACAAAGAGGATCCTGAAAACAGCAAGAGAAAAGAAACAAATAACATATAACAGAGTTTCAAGAAAACTAATATTGGATTTCTCAGCAGAAACCTTACAGACCAAGAGAGTGGGATAACATATCCAAAGTTCTAAAGGAAAAGCTGTACTTGGCAATGCTGTCCTTTAGAAGTGAAGTAGACATGGACTTTCCAAGACAAAAGCTGAGATAATTAATTACCACCAGACCTGTCTTAGAAGAAATGCTAAAAGGAGGTCTTTGAGCTGAAAAAAAGGTGGCTAATTAATAATATAAAAACATAAGAAAGTATAAAACTCGCTGGTAAAAATAAGTGCACAGTCAAAATATGGAGTACTCTAATAGTAATGGTGGTATATAACTTACATTTTGTATATGAAGGTTAAAAGATAAATTAAAAATAACAATAGCTACAATAATTTGATGAGGGATGCACAGTATAAAAAGATGCAAATTGTGACATCAAAAATTTAAAATGAAGGGGTAGAGTAAAAGTGCAGAATTTTTGTATGTGGTCTCATTTAAGTTATTATCAGCTTAAAATAGCCTGTTATAAGATTTTTTTTATAAGCTTCATGGTAATCACAAACTAACTCATAGTAAATATACAAAAGATACAAAGAAATCAAAGCTTAGCAGTAGAGAAAAATCACCTAATCACTAAGAAAGGCAGTAAGACCAGAAGAAAGGAAAAAAAAGACCTACAAAACAATCAGAAAATAATTAACAAAATGGCAGTAGTAATTATTTATCTACCAATAATTACCACAAATTTAAATGGATCAAATTCTCTAATCGACAGACATAGAATGATTGAATGAATTAAAAATAATTACCCAAATATATGTAGCCTACAAGAGACTCACTTCACCTTTGTGGACATACATAGATTGAAAGTGAAAAGAGGGAAAAAGTTATTCCATGCAAATGGAAACCAAAGAAAGAAGAATTAGCTACACTTACAGCAGGTGATATAAAATTCAAATCAAGTAGTATAAATGAAAATAAAAAAGGTCATTAGGTAATGATAAAACAGTCAATTCATCAAGATGATATAGCAATTATAAATACACCCAACACCAAAGTAACTAAATATATAAAGTAAATATTAATAGACCTGAAGGAAAGATAGACTGTAATACAATTATAGTAGGGAACTTCAACACCTCACTTTCAGAAGGAACAGATCATCCAGACAGAAAATCAACAAGAAAACATTGGACTTAAACTACACTTTAGACACCAAATGGACCTAATAAGCATATACAGAAGATTTTATCCAACAGCAGAAACATATACATTCTTCTTCTTTTTTTTTTTTAAAGGCTGGTCAAGTGAAGCAGTGGGAGTAGAGAAGGAACAAAGGAATCTGCAACTGGCTGTGATCAATTAGTTGTAAACACCACTGCGCTTGGACCAACCCATTCTGCTTAATTGTACATTGAACATTCAGCAGGATAGATCATATGTTAGGTCACAAAAAAAAAACCCTAAAAAAGTCAGGAAATTTGAAATTATGTCAGTGTGCATCTCTACTTTGTTTTGGCTCTCTGTCTTCTTGCATTACATAAAATTTCTTCTTTTATGAAAAGCCATAGGTAAGCTAAATAACTATAGTTTTGTTTTTGGTGTAGTTGACCTGAAGTCATTTTTCTCATAAATAATTAAATAGCAGCACAAATTATTCTTTGAAGACTTTCAAAGCTTATGACTAATGATAATATTAGCAATAGATAGAGGAATACTGTGTTTACGGTGCTCTATCAAATATAAAGTTTGGTGGTAGAGAATAAGTACATTATTCCAACTTTTAAGAATTATAAAATATAATAGTATGCAGGAAAAGTTCTGTCATTTTACTAAAATATTTTTTCTATATTACCAATATATGATTTGATTAGGTCCATCCAATTAAACAACTGTTTATAATGCCTTCCTGACACCTTCCATTTCTGAATAGGGCCAGTGAGATTAAATGCAGAAAGTGACACCCTAGAAGTTACAGAATCAAGGCATGTGGAGAATGTTTAGAATACAATTCATCAGGAAAACAGCTCTGTGATTTTGTAGTCTAGGAATTGCAACTCCAATATTCTTACCTGGTGCATTCTGGAGTCCTGAGCAAGTGCCTTCTTGGGTCTCCTGTCCCACAATTGATATGAGAAGGTCATCGATATAGAACACTGCACAAAAGAATAGGATTATTTAGAGGTTTCAGTGTGTGAATAGTGTGAAAAGACACTCCTTAATAAGAAAACTTGGAAAAACTCTGAAAATCCATGCTAGTCCTGGCATGCACTCAGGTCAAGCTGGTTTTCCCTTCTAAGTTACCGCCTTGTAGGTGAGTGATGCTCCATTCCTGTCCCCACAGGCAGAGACAATTCACTGGCAAGGGGCAACTTTGCTTTGCTGATCTTTGCTTTCCTGCACGGCTCTCTGTTACTTCTCACCCCTTCTCCCTGTCATTCCACATTCCCTTCATCTCTGCCTCTGTTTTCCACACAGGGAGACCTGAAGATCTTATGTTGAAGGTGTTGACCCTCCTATACCCCCACCAACTGGGTACCTCCTTGAACTGTTTACAAGGCTGAGAAATCACCTTCTTTTGTGTTTAGGGCACAGATTCATTTGAGGACCACATTTTAGAGCAGTTTTCTTACACTAAGATAAAACTTTGAGTGTGCACTGTCTAGAAAATGAAGCAAATTTACATTTTACTTTGAAAGATACAGTGAGCAATTAGAATGAATGTATTTAACACATTGTTCTTTTGTAACATCAAGATGAGGCAACATTTGTATTTGTTTTAGGTCTTTTCCTAGTGTTTTCCCTAAAGTGGCATGTTTCTAATATTCTCTGGATCTAGAAAGTCAGAAGGGAAATCAATTACCAGTTTGTATGCTAAAGAGTATAAATCATATGGCAACTCATGCTGCAAATAGGATTGAGACAATACAACATTTTGATAATTGTTTCTCTTATTTTACAGAGGAAAAAACTGGTTGCTAGTCTTGTCTTTCCTTTAATTTCCACGAGTCTTTGTAGATGACCTTGAAACAGTTATATAATTGTGTTCTCTTATCTAGGCAGCGAGGACAACACTGTCTATCCTGCTCACAATTTGAGGTTATTGTAAAGAACAAATATACTATTTTCAAAGGTGTTTTGAAAAATCACTGCTATATATGCCATGAGTTGCTAACAAACTCTTTTAGGAACAATACTTCATATGTGAGAATACTTTATCTCAAGTCTTTCTTTTTGCTAACACTGGATATTTGGATGAATTGTCTTTTCACACTATTCACAGTTTGTGATCAGATAAGAATATGATCTTCTAATAAGGGAATATTTAACTTTCTGTTCTCTAAAGAAATCATGATATAAATCTAACACTTTAGAAGTATAGTAACTAGTCAGTTTTTTTTAAAACTCACCACTTTGCTCTCCTATTTCTACTATATAATCAATATACGAGTACATATATTGATTAATAGAATTCATCAATTAATAAGCCCAATCCTCAAAAACAAATTTATAACAGATTTTTGCCTCTTTGCATTTCCCAAAAGGGTCAAGTTAAATAAGTGCAGAGAATGAGATTCCAGGATAAACTGGATCCATTGTACCAAAAGGGCTCAGAATAAAGTGCATCAGGAAATAGTAACTCATAGTTCAGATTCCTGCAACCCAAGCCTTGCTCCCCCAACCTTCCTCATCAGGCTCACTTTCCAGTGCTGAGAGAGGAGCTCCCAGGGGCTCGTCTCCATCATTGGATTCTTCAGAGTCCTCGTTGGTGATGACTGTGAAAGGAGCAAACCCATTAAGAGTCTTAGAGTATGACCAAGGAGTCCACACAGCAGGAAATCCTATAATAAGAACACTAGGGGTTGGGCGTGGTGGCCCTTGCTTGCAATCCCAGCACTTTGGGAGGCCCAGGCAGGAGGTTCCCTTGAGGCCAGGAGCTTGAGACCAGCCTGGGCAACACAGGGAGACCCTGTCTCTGCAAAAATGTAAAAATTAGCTGGGTGTGGTGGTGCATGCCTATATTCCTAGCTACTCAAGAGATTGAGGCTGAGGTGGGAGGATCATCTGAGCCCAGGAGTTCGAGGTTACAGAGTGCTATGATCTCCTCTGCACTCAAGCTTTGGTGATAGAGGGAGATCCAGTCTCAAAAGAAAAAAAAGCACTAGGAAGACCCAGGGAGCAAAGTTAACTGAAGGCCCTGTTTTCTTCTTTGAATAAATGTGACCTGCAGGATATTTCAGGTCTTTAATCCAAAGCTGATAAAATTTACACATGGAGGGCAGCTTTGCCCATCCACTGGCACTGTTCTCACCCCCACCCTTATTCTACTTTTCCTTTACCTCATTTTATTTCTTACCCTTGACTATTCCTTGATCCTAAGGTGAGAAAATTTCAACCCCCGTGATCATTTCTTCTTTGTCTTGGCTCTCTGTCCTCTTATATCACATTATCTTTAATCTTTTATGAAAAATCACAATGTAAGCCAACTACTTAACTATAATATGGGTTTGGGTGTAGTTGATCTAAAGTCATTTTTTTCCCCATCGATAATTAAATACCAGCACAAATTATTCTTTGAAGACTTTCTAAACTTGTGACCACCAGCCCCCAACCCCACCTCAGGAACTCTTTTATTCTATTCACGTGAGTGAAGAATAAACCTGTGCTGCAGTTGGGGCACTGAACAATCTGGGGCCTGCGTGGTCTTTTCCTTTTGCGTGTACAACAAGTAGATGTGTTTCCAATATTCACAGGATCTATAAAGAAAAGGAAAATAAGTCCATTAATTTATAATTAAAAGGATTATAAACCTTCTGACTATTTACATTGTAGACAGGATTTGGACTACAAAGATGCTCTGTTGATAGACAGATAGAGAAATCCTGTGCTGACAGTGCTCCGTGAGGTATAAAGGGTGGGGGTAGAGAATAAGTACATTACTCTAACTCTTTAGCGTCAATATACATGATAGTGTGTAGTAAAACAGACTGTCATTTTATTCACATATTTTTGTGAGATTTTCAGTGTATGATTCAACTGGACCCATCTAATCAAAGAATAGTCTATAATGCCCTCCTGACACTTTCCATTTCCCAATAGGACCAGTGAGGTTAAATGCAGAAAATGATACCCTAGACATTATAGAATCAAGGCACATGGAGAATGTCCAGAATAAAATTCATCAGGAAAATAGAGCTCTGGATTTGGATTTTGGATATCCTGTACAGGAGGGACTGCAACTCTAATATTCTTACCTGGTGCATTCTGAGGTCGTGAGCAAGTGGCTTCTTGGATCTCTTCTCTTTCACTTGATTCTAAAGATCCATATTCCTTGATCACTGTACAAAAGAATAGGATTCTTTAGGCATCTCAGTGTGCAGCCAAGGGAATTTCCTAATAAGAAAACTTGGAAAAACCTTGCAAATCCATGCAAGTCCTGGCATGCACCCAGGTCAAGCTGGTTTTCCCTTCCAAGTTAGCTGCCTTGTAGGTGAGTGATGCTCCATTCCCATCCCCACAGGTAGAGACAATTCACTGGCAAGGGGCAACTTTGCTTTGCTGACCTTTGCTTTCCTGCACTGCTCTCTGTTACTTCTCACCCCTTCTCCCTGTCATTCCACGTTTCCTTCATCTCTCCCTCTGTTTTCCACGCTAGGAGACCTTGAAGATCTTGTGTTGAAGGTGTTGAGTCTCCTCTACCACCATCTATTCACGTGTCTCTTTGAATTGTTTACAAGGGTGAGAAATCACCTTCTTTTGTGTTTCAGCTGTAGACACATTTGAAGACTATATTTTAGAGCAGTTTTCTTACACTAAGATAAAACTTAGAGTGCACGCTATCTAGAAAATGAAGCAGATTTATATTTTACTTTGAAGGAAGATACAGCGAGCAATTAGAATGAATGTATTTAACACATTGTTCTTTTGTAACATCAAGATGAGGCAACATTTGTATTTATTTTAGGTCTTTCCCTAGTGTTTTCCCTGAAGTGGCATGTTTCTAATATTCTCTGGATCTAGAAAGTCAAAAGGGGAAAACAAATCACCAATTTGTGTGCTAAAGAGCTATAAATCATATGGCAACTCATGCTGCATATAGGATTAAGATAATATAACATTTTGATAATTGTTTCTCTCTCTCATTTTACAAAGGAAAACACTGGTTGCTAGTCTTGTCTTTCCTTTAATTTCCATGAGTCTTTGTAGATAACCTTGAAACATTTATGTGATTATGTTTTCTTATCGAGGCACCAAGGTCGACAGTGTCTATCCTGCTCACCCTTTAAGGTTATTGTAAAGAACAAATATACTATTTTCAAAGGTGTTTTGAAAAATCACTGCTATATATGCCATGAGTTGCTAACAAACTCTTTTAGGAATAATACTTCATATGTGAGAATGAATGCTTTATCTCAAGTCTTTCTTTTTGCTAACACTAGATATTTGGATGAATTATCTTTTGACATTGTTCACAGTTTGTGATCAGATGAGAATATGATCTTCTAATAAGGGAATATTTAACTTTCTGTTCTCTATAGAAATCATGGTTTAGAGGCATAATAACTAGTCAGTTTTTTAAATAAAAACTCACCACTTTGCTTGCCTATTTCTACTATATAATCAATATATGGGTACATATATTGATTAATAGAATCCATCAATTAATAAGCCTTATCCTCAAAAACAAATTTATGACAATATTTTGCCCTATGCATTTCCTAAAAAGTGTCAAGCTAAGTAAGTGCAGAGAATGAGATTCCAGCCTACAGCCATACCACCCTGAACGCACCCAATTTAGTCTGATTTCAGAAGCTAAGCACGGTGGGGCCTGGTTACTACTTGGATGGGAGAATGAGATTCCAGGATAAATCAGATCCATCTGGAATAAAGTGCATCTAGAAATAGTAACTCATAGTTCAGATTCCCGAGGCCCAAGCTTTGCTCCCCCAACCTTCCTCATCAGGCTCACTTTCCAGTGCTGAGATGGAGGCTCTGGTGGGCTGGTCTCCATCATTGGATTCTTCAGGGTCCTTGTTTTTGATGACTGTGCAAAAGAGCAAAATCCATTAAGAGCTTCGGGGTGTGACCAAGGAGTCCACACAGCAGGAATTCCCAAAATAAGTGCACTAGGGGCGAGGTGTAGTGGCTCACCCCTGTAATGCCAGCACTTTGGGGGGCCTAGGTCGGATGATCCCTTGAAGCCGGGAGTTTATGCCCAGCTTGGACAACACAGGGAGACATTTTCTTCATAAAAAAATAAAAATTAGCTAGGCGTGGTGGTGCACACCTGTAATCCTAGCTACTCAGGAGGCTGAGACAGGATCATCTGAGCCCAGGAATTTGAAGCTGCAGGGAGCTGTGATCCCACTGCTGCATTCCACCTGGGTGATACATGGAGACACAGTCTCTCTCTCCTCTCTCTCTCTCTCTCTCTCTCTCTCTGTGTGTATATATATATATATATATATGTATATATATATATTTATATTTATATAAAAAAGAAAAAATAAAAAGCATTAGGAAGACCTGGGAAGTGAAGTTAACTGAAGGCCTTGGTCTATTTCTTGAGCGAATGTTACGTGGAGGTTGTTCCAGGTCTTTAACCAGAATATGACAAAATTTGCACACAGAGGGCAGCTTTGCCCATCCACTGGCACTGTTCTCACCCCACCCTCATTCTACTTTCTTTCACTTTCATTTTATTTCTGAACTTTCTCTTGGTTCTGTCCGTCTCCCCTGCTTCTACCTCTGTCTCTGGCAGTGGTGTCTCTTGATACCTCTCCTTGTCTTGATGCGTTTCTTTCTCCATCTCCTCTTGTGAATATCTTGGCTCCCTGATTTTTTCCTTTCCTTTACCTCTTCCCCTATACTTTCCCCTCTTCCTTTATAAGTGCCTCTCTGACATTAACACTTATTACCTCCATTTCTGTCTTTTGGAAGTTTCCCAATTCCTACGGACTTTCTTCTGTTAAGCTGAGAGCTCACTGCTTGAGGTGTTGGCCCCCTCCCCTTCCTGCCTCCATCCCAGGCTACCTGGACTGCCTCGAGGAGCCCTGTTGAACTGCCTGAGCCCCTTACTTGGTAACCTGTGATTCACAGCTGCAAATTTGTCCAGTCAGCCTTACCTGTTATGTCAGATGCGTGGTTATGGTTAGTGCTTGCTTGGGCTTGCTGCTTAACTTCTGAGTTAAAAAGTGGCTTTTCCTTCTTTATATCCATCAGACACACAGGAAAGGAATTACTTTGGAGTCCTTGGCTGGGTAGCTCTGCCCCTGGGCCAAATTGTAAGGAGCAAAGCATTTTTATTTGTCTCCCCAGTGGGCGCTTCACTGCCATTGATAACTCCCTCTCCCTCAATTTCACTGCTGGGGAGAAAGTTTCTCTCCCCCACCCTCCTTTTCTTTCTGTTCCTGCGCTTCATCCCTTCCTTTATGCTCTCCTGATTGTGTGTTTTTTAACCTCTCCCTTCACATATCTTTCTTATCCTTTTTGAAAAATAATAATTATAAAATCTCTTGAGGGCAGTTCAAGACCAGAGTGGAGAACATAGTGAGACCCTATCTCTACAAAAAATACAAAAAATTAGCTAAGCATGTGGCTGAGGTGGGAGGATCACTTGACCCTGGAAATCAAGGATGTGGTGAGCTATTATTGTGCCAGTGCACTCCAGCCTAGGTGATAGAGCAAGACTCTGTCTCTAAATAAACAAATAAAATAATATTTTAAAATAAAAATTATAATTGCAGAATAACATCCAGAAAAAAAGTTGGTTTTGAATGATCACAAATTAAGCATATCACTTTGGTCAAGACATAGGATTACCCCAACACCTCAGAAGTCTCCCAGTGACACCTCCCACTAACTGTCCCTGTAGCCTTGCTCAAAGTCAGCAACAGTTTTACCACCCAATACCTGGCTTAATTTTGTTTGTTATGTAATTTATATAAATGGAATCATGCTCTCTTCTCTCTCTCTCTCTCTCTCTCTCTCTCTCTTCCTCTTTCTCTCTCTTTCACTATATAAATTTGTATATATGTGTATATACATATTTCCCCAAAAGAAGTCAAATCCCCCCAAATTTATATATATATATATAATTCAATGTGCTTGTAAAAGTCATCTATGTTCATTTTCTATAATTATTTTCACTGCTGTACAGTATTTCATTATAGATATAAGCCATGAAGTATTTATCCATTTTGTGCTATTTCAAGTGTTTGGCTCTTATGAATAATGCTGCTATGAAAATGCTTTTCTATGTGTTTTGGTGAACATAATACACATTTCTGTTGGTTTCTGCTGAGGAGTTTAATTGTTGAATTCTAGGGCATGTATATTTTCAAGTTTGGAAGATTACACAAAACTGTTTTCCAAAAGGATATTTAATGGGCAGGATGTAAGAGAGAGAATTTGGCAAATTGAAGTAACTAATGGAAGTCTGGTGTGGTGGGAACGTGGCACGAGGGGGTGAGAGGCAAGTAACAGGCCGTGTGTGGTGCATGGCAGGCATCTTTCAATATGCACAGCAAGCAGCGTTGACCTAACCTGAGAGCCACAAGAAGGCACTGGGTTTAAACAAGAAAGACATATGAACTGGTTTCCATTTTTTAAATGGTCCATTCAGCTAAAGTGCAGATAATGAACTTGAGGGTAGGAAGATTGAAGGACGAGGCCAGGCAAGTGACTGTTCCCCTCACTTTAGTGAGAGTAGTGGGGATCTGGACTGTAGTGATCATGCTGGGGATGGAGATAAATGAACAGGTTGGAGGTGTTTTAAAGTTTGAATTAATCAACATGGGAAATAAAATGATGATTGTTTTAAGGCACCAAGTTTTGGGATGGTTTATTAAATGACACAGGAATAAGTAACTGATACAGCCTCCAAAGAGAGATGTCCTGATTTTCTTTTTGGTTATCAGTCTTTTAGTGGATGTATAGCATAAAAATATTTTCTCTATTTCTATAGGTTGTCTATTCATTCTATTGATTGTTTCCTTGGCTATGAAGAAGGTTTTTGAATTTAATCAGGCCCTATTTATTAATTTTTGTTTTTGCTGTGCTGCCTTTGGGGTCTTCTTCATAAATTCTTTGCCTAGGCCAACGTCTATATGGGTTTTCCTAACATTTTCTTCTACAATTCTTATAATTTCATGCCTTAGATTTAAGTCTGTTATCTTTCATGAGTTGATTTTTGTGAGGTGAGAGGTGCAGATTCTGTTTCAGTCTTCTCCATGTGGCTATTGAATTTTCCCAGCACCATTTATTGAATAGGGATTCTTTTCCCCAGTGTATGTTTTTGTCTGCTTTGTCAAAGATCAGGTGGCAATATGAGGATGGTTTTATACCTGAGTTCTCTGTTCTGATCCATTGGTCTATGTCTCTGTTCTTGTGCCAGTAGCATGCTGTTTTGGTTTGCAGGATAGCTTGAAGTTTGATAAATTGATACCTCCCAATTTATTCTTTTTGCTTAAGATGTGATCAATCTTTGAAAATGTTCCATGTGCTGATGAGAACAATGTATATTCAGTAGTTTTGGGGTAGAATGTTCTGTGAGTCTCTGTTAGGCCCATTTGCTCTACAGTCTCATTTAAGTCCTATGTTTATTTATTTATTTTCTGCTTGGAGGTTCTATATAGTTCTGTCAATGGGGTATTGAAGTTCCCAGCTATTGCCACTTATCACTTTTAGATTTAGTAGGGCTTACTTTATAAATGTGGGTACATCTCTGTTGGTTGCATAAATATTTAGAATTGTTATGTCTTCTTGTTGAATTGTTCTGTTTTCATTATGTAATGACCATCTGTCATTATTTGCTGTTTTTGCTTTCAAGTCTATATATTTGAGATGAGAATGCTATACCAGCTTCTGTTTTGTTGTTGTTTTCCATCCCTTCACCTTGAGTCTGAATGAGTTCTTATGGATTGGATGGGTTTCCTAGAGATAGGAGATACTTGGCTTGCATTTTTTTACCCATTCAGCTAGCCTATGTCTCTTGAGAGGGGAGTTCAATCCATTCACATTTACTGAAAGATTTGATATGTGGGACGGATTTCTTTTCATCCTGTTGAGTAGAATTTCACTGCTTTGATTTACCTCTTGAGCCATTGTGGAATCTGGGCTCTGAACTTTAGCATCTGCATGGTTTTACACTGATGGGTGTCTATTGTGTTGCTCAGTGTATAATGCAGATCTGAGTAGTTCCTGCAGGGCAGGTCTGGTCTTGACAAATTGCCTTGTTTTCTTGTCTGAGAAAGTCTTTATTTCTCCCTCATATAAGAAACTTTGTTTTGTAGGGTACAAAATTCCAGGATGGCCAGTATCCTGTTTAAGAAGACTGAGAATAGAGCCCCAGTCCCTTTCGGCTTATAAGTTCTCAGTTGAGAAGTCTGCAGTTAGTCTAATGGGTTTTCCTTTGTATGTTACATGCTTTCATCTTATGATCTGAGGACTTTCTCTCTCGTGTTTATTTTTGTCAGTCTGATGACTATATGTTGTGGTGATTGCCTATTGGTGTGAACTTCCCAGGAGTCCGTTGAGCTTTTAGTAACTGTATGTCCATATTTCTAGCAAGACTTGGGGAATTTTCCTCCAGTATTTCCTCAAACAGGTTTTCCAAGCCTTGTATATTTTCTTCTTCACCCTGAGTGATGCTTACGATTCCTATGGTAGGCCTATTTACATAATCTCATTTTTCTTGTAGGCTTTGTTTGTTCCTCTTATTTCTTTGTTCTTTCTCTTTGACTGACTTGTTTTATTCAATGCTGTTGTCTTCAAGCTCTGAGATTCTTTTTGATGCTTGATCTATCCTATTCCTAAGGCTTTCCATTGTGTTCTGTAATTTCATGAAGGAATTTTTCATTTCCAGAAGCTCTGCTTGATTTTTTTTAATAAGTCAATTTCCTTGGTGAATTTTTCACTCATTTCATGCATTGTTTTTGTGGTTTCTTTGTGTTAGGTTTCTATTTTCTTTTGTATTTCATTGAGCTTTCTTACAATCCATATTCGAAATTCTTTTTTTTTTTTTTTTGAGATAGGGCTTTGCTCTGTTGCCTGGGCTAGAGTGCTGTGTTGTTAGCCTATCTCACAGCAACCTCAAACTCCTAGGCTCAAGCGATCCTCCTGCCTCAGTCTCCTAAGTAGCTGGGACTACAGGTGTGTGCCACCATGCCTGGCTATTTTTTTTCTATTTTTAGTTGTCTGGCTAATTTCTTTTTATTTTGAGTAGAGATGGGGTCTCTCTCTTGCCTAGGCTGGTCTTGAACTTCTGACCTCAAGCGATCCTCCTGCCTCAGCCTCCTAGAGGATTACAGTCGTGAGCCACGATTTTTTTTCCTATACCACTTTGAACATATCATCCCACTCTCTTTTGTTTAGATTCCCAGCCAAAATTATTTATCAGTCATTTCCATATTCTTGTTTTGGTTAGTTTTCATTGGTGTGGAGTTATTGTTTTCTTTTGGGGGTGTCCTTTCACTCTCATTTTTCATGGTTCTGGGGATTCTTTTGCTGATTTCTTCTCTTCTGGAGCATGTTTTGCTGCTTATTTTTTGATTTTCATTTGTTTCCATCATGGCATGCCAGTTTAATCTCTGAGACAATATGTGGTGCTTGTGGATGAGGCTCAACCACACACTGTATAATTGAGTCAGTCAATGATGTAAAGGGAATGCAAATTGACCTCCCTGTCAGCAGGTGGCTCTTACCAGAAGGAACAAGCTACAGTGTTGTTTCTGGATCCTGGGACTGGCTCTAGTCCCTCAGGAGAAGCATTTGATTGTCCCAGGTAGGTTCTTATTCTCTGCCACAGCAGAGGCTGATGGGGGATTGCAGCTGGGCAGGGTGGGTTGGGAAAGCTTGCCCTATGGCTCCTCTCAGTCTGTAATGTTTCTGCTGAGAAATCCCCTACTACCCTGATTGAAACTCCATTATATGTTATTTGCTTCTTTTCTCTTGCTGTTCTCAGGATCCTCTTTATCCTTGATTTTTGAAAGTTTGATTATCACATGTCTCAGCGTAGTTTTGTTTGGATTGAATCTGATTGGAGTTCTTCCACCTTCCTGTATCTGGAAATTCATGTCTTTCCCCAGATATAGACAAGCCCAAGGGTAGCATCACACTCAATGGTAACATGTCAAAAGCTTTCCCTCTAAGATCAGGAAAAAGATAAAGACGCCCTGTCTTCACCATTCCTACTCAATATAGTAATGCAAGTCCTAGCCAGAATAATTAGTCAAGAAAAAGAAATAAAAAGCATCTAAATTGGAAAGGGAGAAGTCACACTGTCCCTATTTGCAGATGATATAATCTTATATGTAGAAAACCCTGAATACTTCACCAAAAAACTGCTAGAACTAGTAAACAAATTCAGTAAAGGGGCAGAATACAAAATCAACATGCAAAATCAGTTGCATTTTTATAAACTAATGGCAACATATCTGAAAAAGAAATCAGGAGAACAATCCAATTTACAATAACTATAAAAAATACTTAAAAACAAATTTAACCAAAAAGGTGAAATATTTGTACACAGAAAACTCTAAGACACTTATGAAATTGAGGAAGAAACAAAGAAATGGAAAGATATCCCTTGTTCATGGATTGGAAGAATTAATATTGTTAAAATGTTCATACTACTATGTGGTGTTTTTCACAGAAATAGAAAAAGCAAATCTAAAGTTTGTGTGAAAGCACAAAAGATCCTGAATAGCCAAAGCAATTTTAATCAAAAAGAACAAAGCTGAAAGCATCACATTACCTGACTTTAAAGTATACTACAAAGCTACAGTAATTAAAACAGAACAGTATTGGCATAAAAATAGAGAAATAGACAGATGGAACAAAAATAGAGAGCTCATATCCATGCATTATGGTCAATTGATTTTTAACAAAGATGCCAAGTACACACAATGGGGAAATGACAGTACTTTAACACATAATATCAGGACAACTAGATATTCACATGCAGAAGAATGAAATTAGGGCCTTACCTCATATCCTATAAAAAATCAACTCAAAATTGATTAAAGATTTAGATGTAAGACCTGAAACTGTAAAACTACTAGACGGAAACTGGGGAAAACCTCAATGACATTGGTCTGAGCAATGATTTTTCAGTTATAACACCAAAAAATACAACAAGAAAAGCAAAAACAAACAAGTGGGGGCTATATTGCATTAAAACACTTCTGCATAGCTGAGGAAAACATCAACATAGTAAAAAGGCAGTCTATGGAATGGGAGAAAATATTGGTAAACCATACATCTGATAAGGGGTTAATATCCAAATTATATAAGAAACTCAAACACTTAATAGTGAAAAACCAAGCACACCAATTTAAAATGGGCAAAGGATCTGAATAGACATTTCTCAAAGGAACACATACAAATGGTCAAGAGCAACAAAATGCTCAGTGTCTCTAATCATCAAGAAAATGTAAATTAAAACCACAATGAGATATCAACTCACACCTGTTGGAATGGCTGTTGTGAAAGGCTAAAGATAATAAACATTGCAAGTATATGGAAAAAGGGGAACCCTTGTACATTGCTAGTGGGAATGTAAATTAGTTCAACCATTATGGAAAACAGTTTGGAGTTTCCTCAAAAAATTAAAAATAGGACTACCATATGATCCAGCAATACCCCTACTGGGTATATATCCAAAGGATATGAAATTAGTACAGATGCTTCTAGACTTATGATGGGACTACATCTCCATAAATCCATTGTAAATAAAAATACTGTAAGTCAAATAATGCATTTAATACATTGATAAAACTATCATGAAGCTGAAAAATCCTAAGTTGGACCATCATAAGTCAGGGACTGCCTTCATACTGAAATGTCTGCACTCCCATGTTTATTGCAGCATTATTCACAATAGCTTAGATTTGGAATCAACCCATGTATCCATCAAGGATGAACGGATTAAGAAATGCAATACATATATACACAGGGTAATACTATTCAGCCTTACAAAGAAGGAAATCCTGCCATTTGCAACAACATGGATGAACCTGGGGGACACTGTGTGAACTGAAATAAGCCAAACACAGAAGACAAATACAGTATATGTCACTTATACACACAGTGTAGAAAAGCTGAACTCATAGAAGTTGAGAGCATATGGTGGTAAAGGGGCAGGGATTGGTGGGAGAAGGGGATTGGGGAGATGTTGACCAAATGATACAGAGTTTCAGTTAGACAGGAAAAGTAAGTTCAAAAGATCTATTATAAAACATGGTGACTATAGTTAATAATGTATGGTATTCTTGAAAATTACTAAGATAATGGACTTTAAGTGTTCTCACCACAAAAATGATAGTATGTGAGGTAAAGTATATATTAATTAGCTGTATTTGGCCTTTTCACAATGTATATGTATTTCAGAACAACATCGCACATGATAAATGAATACAATTTTTTATTTGTCAATTTAAAGAAATGGTTAAGATGATAAAAAGTAAACAAACAGCCAAAAAAATATAGAGCATCTGAAAAAAACCTAAAATTTATAGGTAAGTAATGATTACTTTGTTCATCACAGGGCAGTGGGCTGGGTGTCTCCTTTCTTGCATCTCCATTAGTCACTCCTGGTCCACAGGACTCTGAAGACAATAGAGAGCACAGCTGAGATACAATCGAGCCTTGCTCTGCCCTATTTCTATTCTGTTGTACCTCACCCTGCCTCTCTTTCCTTCTCAATTTTCTACTCAAGAGCCCTGTCTGCGTCTATTGCTGCCTCCACCCTGTGAAGGTGTCTGTGCTTCACTGAGTCCATGGCCAACCTCTCTCTAACGCCTCCTTTTGCCTTTTGTTTCTGTTTCTCTTTCCTGGTGAAGCTCTGCAAATCTTTCTCCCTTGTATCTCAGTTTTCCTTTCTTTCTTCTTCCTGGTCTGTCTCATTAGGATATCAGGATCTATTCCTGCCCTCTCTGCCTCTGTGTGATTTTCCCCTTTGTTAAGTAACTGTCTCCCTGTGTCCTGCATTAGTCCACTCCCTGCCCTCAGCTAGGGGCCCCCAGCCCCTCCATCTCATGCAAACCCAGTGAGTTAGTGTCACCTGCTGGCTCAGGCTTTTGGGCACATTGTTGATTTGCTTGTTGGCTTCCTAGTGCATCATTTTTGTCTTTGGTTGTATAATTTCTCCTTGCGTTTACCGATTCTGTTTCACAGAGGTGTTCCAAGAGTCCACTCTCAAGTGGAGTTGTACCTAAACCACGTTTTGATTTTATAGATATTTTATTTGCCCCTGCTGGTCATCACTCCTCGTCCCCTCCAACCACCACAGCATGGGCCACCACTGGACAGAGGTCAAAGCACTAAGGCCATAGCCACAGTCAAGTAGACACAGGCAGAAAACTGTGAAGCAGGCTCATGAGTAAAACATCCAGAACCAGAGCCAGCAGAAACTGGCAGCAGGTATGTCCAAGGGGTATGGGAAGAGGAAACCCTCCCAAGCAACCTAGAGGATAAAGACCTATTATTTAAATCCTGAACTTGAAACACTGCAGATGCAAAGACTGAAAATTCTGGGCAATATTTCTCTGTGAATATTCCTCCTCTTGAACAATATCCCCCAAATTTATATCAGTTGTTTCTTCTTCCATCACCAAGTGTGATATTTTGATGTCACAAGAAATGTAGGTTTTGGTTTTCCCCCGCTCCTGGCCAGAGTTCCTAAAACCCAACCCTTGTAATATCCTAAGTGTTAAGGGTCAAAAGAGCGTCTTCTGTCATTCATAATAAGCCCCTTTCAACCACACCTGAGGTTATGCTAACGAGATGATTTTTGGAAAACTCTAAGGATTGGGGGCTGGTTGTAGGGGGGAACTAAACACATGATTAGAGGATGGGACTTTTGGCCCTTCCCCTGGCCTCCAGGGAGGGGAAAGTGGGGACGGAGGTTGACTTAATCATCTACAGTCAATCATTTGATTGATCATAACTATATAATGGAATTTCTGTAACAACCCTAGATGACTGGTTCAGAGTGCTTCTGGGCTGGCAAACAAATGGTGCTGGGAGAGTGGTGAGCACAGAGAGAGTACAGAAGCTGTGTGCCCCGTCCTCATACTTTGCCCTATGCATCTCTTCAATTTGGTTATTCTTGAGTTGTATTTTTTTAATAATAAATTGGCAAACATGTGTAAATGTTTCCCTGAGTTCTGTGAGCTGTGCTAGCCAAGTGTCAAACCCAAAGAGGAGGTCATGGGAACCACTGATTTATAGCCAGCTGGTAAGGAGCACAGGTCACAACCTGAGACCTGTGACTGGCATCTGAATTGAGGGACAGTCTTGTGAGACTGAGCCCTTAACATGCGCAGTCTGCGCTAACTCTGATAGAACTGAATTAAATCGGACGACACTTGGTATCTGCAGAGAATTGGAGAACTGGTTGGTGTGGGAAAACCTCCACACATGCGCTGTCAAAAGCGCTGTGAGTGTGAGGGCTCAGATAACTAAGACAGGTGTTTTCCTTTCACCTAGGTGTTTTCCTTTCTCTTTAGTATTGACCATGGGCCATAGTTCTTAGCCCTTCACAGCTTCACAGGGATCCTCTCCTGCAGGGACCTCACTACATCACGATCACTTCTAGGCAGTTAGTGTCTTGCAATCCGGCTACTGACACACTCGCTCCTGTCCCTTCAGCCTGGTTATTGGGCCAGCCGTGTCTTATGATGGCTGCTCCTCCAGGACCCACACCTGGGTGGGAGCTCAGACAGACTCCCCTCCCTGCCATCCCCATGGTCCTTCCTTATTCTTCTCTGATTCACAATCTCCACCCAGCACCTCGGGCCCCTTTTCCTCTTAGCAGCTGAGAACCTTCTGTCCTGTCGTTATTACCTTGTTCGAGGCTTAGTTGGCCTCTGAGCCCCTCCTCTCTTCCTTCTTCATCACTTTCTTGTAAATACGATTTGTCTGGGAGCACTGAAGAGCCAGAGACAGAGTCAGTGGGAGAGAGAAGGCAGTTAGTTGTCTCCACCAGAGAAGAGCAACAACATCTGGAAATTATACATTTAGGAATTTCCAGCACTTGCGTCACTCAGAGCCCAGTGGGTCCCACATGACTCAACATTCTTTCATCATCCCCTGGCACAGAAAAGAGAAGACTCAGTCAAGGAAGACTTCGTTTCCCACACAGAAAAGAGACACTGAATATTTAAGGCTAAAGAAGTGAAACGTTGTGAGCCATGTTGTTCACCTAAAAAAGTTTTCAGATGGCAGGGAAAGGGCATATCAAAATAAATAGTAGAAGGGAAGTATGTTTTGTGAACTGTTCAAACTAAGGAAGAAACAGGGATTTCTTGAGGAGAAGGTCTCACGTCCTAGAGAGCTGATTATAAAAGAGAAAACCCCAACAGCTTTAGTAATGGGGCTAGAAAAGAGGAAAGTTTTGGCTTAATTGGGTCAGGAAGGAGGAACGATTCCCAAAGAAACCTAACAGAAGACACAGGGGCAGCTTGCATGGATTTCAGGGTCCAGGACAAGGCAGCGTCTCCCTGAGAGCAATGGGGCGACTGAGGTGGACGAGAGGGTGGACAGTGCCCTGGACAGCAGTTACCCTCAGTGCCCATCAGCCAAGCACAGGGAGCTGCTCTGGGGCTACGGAGGGGGGACCCTGTTGTCCACAGAGAGGATCAGAGCCCCTGAGATGTGAGCAGTAAAGTAATATCATTCCCTTGGCATCCACAACCTGGGGACATCCTGGTTACAAATACAATATTAACTTGAAAGTTGTCCCCATGTATTTGGTTTCCTTTAATTTCCTCTTCTGATTTGAGTGACTTGCTAAAGAAATAATTTTATTCTTAACTAGATAAGGTTACTATTGACACAAATCAACAAGCCATATATAGCTGCTTAAAATTTTTTCCTTATTTATAAAGCTCTAATATCTCTTTATTGCCCCCTAAACAAATTTCAAATTCCTTAGCTTTTATTGCCAGACTCTTCAAAATCTTTCTCCACCTTGTCTGTCTTGAATCAGCTTCTACACCGCTTTGCACTCCTGCATTTGGCCACATCCAATTTGTTCTGTTTTGCAGATATGTTCTAACATTATATTCCTGTTCCCACAGCATCCACATTTCTCAGGGCATGTGCCTACTTTTCTTGCAATATCTCTAGCCTTAGTTGGAGGACAGGGTTGAGACCAAACTGTGTTGGAATAAAAAGTTTCCTAGGCAAGTAGAAACACAAATGGAGGGCATCCTCTTTACTGTGTCCCAATAAAACAGTAAAATATGCCTTCTTAAGAAAAAGTCTAGAATCAAACCATTAGCTTTGTACAGCAACAAAAATAGTTGCTGGCAGAGAAATCAGTTTTGTGATTATTGGGTTAATGCTCATTTCACCCCTTGTGGATAAAGGTTAAAAAAATCCCACTTCTCTTTTATTAAAGGCAAATTTGATCTATGGTTAACCTCCTTGTTTGTTACTCTCAAAATTGTGGCCTTTTTTGCTCTGTTACTGGGCAAACACTGGACTTACAACAAACTCATGACTGGTAGATGGGGAAAGATTAAATATGAACTACAAATACCTGCTAGGAAGCTGTAACTTTGGCCTTTCTTCAATGTGGTAACTTTTGTAACTCAGCTTATCCGTTGTGTGGTCCCTGAAAACTGTGACTGTGGAGTTGTTAGGCCTCCCACAGGCATGTGGTGCTAGGCCAAGGTGGATCCTGAAACCACAGCTGAGCTGGTAGCAGTGAACTTGGTGGAATGCTGTGTAGACCACTGTAAGGGCTCCTGCTGAAGAGAAGCAACTGATGCTGCCCTGTTGGGATTCTGTGTTGCTTCTTCTATGTTCTTCTAAGTAAAGCTGATGCCAGTGTGGCTCTGCTTGTCTTGTGAGTCTAAATGTCAAGTTAAGCAGACCTCTAGGTGGTTGTTGTACCATAAGCTTCGAGAAGGCTCATGACATGTGTGTTTTGTTAACTACTGTATCCCCACTGCTCAGCAAAGTGTGTGGCACGTGGTAAAAGATCAATATATTCTTGTTGGAAAAAACTGGCCCTGGACCTCAAAAGGTAAGCAATAAGCCTAATTACCATTTATGAAGCTTTTACAAATGGGAATTAAATCAGAATACTCCTCCAAGTTGATTTTGCAGAATAATTCATCCAGAACTTTTAGGTTAAATGTCTTCTCCAGCTCGTCAGGAACCTTGGACACCATACTTGGTACACGCACTAGGTTTCTACAAAATTGTTCAGAATTCTTAAAAAATATTGAAGGAAAAAATATAAATACAGATTTCAAAGAGCCCTGGAAATTAATTTTATGTTTAACGTATCCTAACTTCCCTACATACGTATCTTCTCATGTAAAGTTTTATAATTATTTTATGTTCATATAGCTACCAAAAGAAATAAGTAAATCCTCCCTCCTTAAAAATACCCATTGATGAGTCTGATCTCTTAGTAGATATAAAAAGGAGTAATTTTGAACAATAAAAGTGGGTTAAAGTTAAATCGTGTGTAACCGTTTAAGAGCCTGGCTGAGATGTTTAGGAATAGACTTAGCAGGTGATGAGTGGCTGTTCTGTTGGCTGGACAACCCTTGCCCTCCCTACAGGACTGACTTGGCCTGAAGGGCTCAGGGAACCAGGTGATCATTTCACCTTTGCTCTGAACTTGGCCACAGAGGAGGCATACTCATGGGCAAAGAGAGGACTTGCTGTTCTGTTTCTCCAACAGGGCCTATTGGTGAAATTACCCAAACTAAAAAAATTAAAAAAGGAAAGAAAAAGAAAACTGAAAGATGTTGGAGAATGAATAGCAAACATCTACTCCCGTATTTGTCCTAACTGGGCACTAATTTCTTGTGGGGTTTAATGTTCTTAGATCTAGATATTTTAAATTTATGTTAATTGAAATAAAATGCCATACCAATTATTTCAGTAAATCAATTTATTAAAATTATTTATCAGTTCATTAAAATTATTTTTTAATTTTAATTTATGTTCTATTGTGTGTTTCCCTACAAGACAGTGTATATTGATGGAGCATACCTATTTCTGACCCAGCTTGTTTCCAGTGCCATTCACCCTGACACCAGAGGGTGCCATGGACCCCATTCCTTCAGTTAGAAGCAGGATCATCTTTGGTGATTTCTGCTTCTCCCCTCCCCTTCTGCCTTATGGGAGCACTTACAGAACTACTTGAAAAGGTACCCCATTCATAGAACACCACTCAGTGATCTACTTGTATCCCAAAGTTTGGGTCTAGGATATCAAAGCTCAACTTAATTTGGAACTGGTTTACCAGATTATGACGTAATAAACTTTACCTACTTCAAACATTTTATTTGTGATGAATTTATGGTCACAGAAGAACACAAGGCATGGACATATCTTTCTTATTGCACAGGAAAACTCCACCTCATGTGTTTTGAAGTGACTGAATATCTGGTCATAGTTTGGCCTGCTATCTATGTTTGGATCTCCTGTGGACATCCTAGGGAAAGAGGATACCATGTAAAAACGGTCATCAAGATTCTGAGATGTTTGTGGAGGATGTAAGATTTTATATATTAAGGATAGGCTACCAAGAACCAACATATATAAAATAGGTGGTCCTGAGTAGAGGCCAGAGTAAATGGAATTGAAGCAACAAACAAAGATGTAATAGAAGAAAGCATGGAAGTTATGAAAGGCTAATATAGAAGACTGAAAAATTCCTGTCTACCCTGGTCAAAGACATTGTAAAGATCTCTTCACCTAAACATAACTGGAATGTTTTTTAATAAAAAATCTAAATTCCCACAAAATCAGGATGGACTTAACAGGTCATCCATAGAGAAATAAAAAACAATGCTATAAAAATAAAATCCAATCTTAAGAATGCATCTTAATTAACAACTAAGAAAAAATAAACCTCAGAAAGATAAAAAAAAGTCAGAAAGATTAAAACAAGCTGTTAAGAGAGAAATATCCTACGGCATAAAATTAATTCATAAGTAATATTATGTGGTTTAATAATGATATGATAAGGTATAAATTGAGAATTTCATGAAAATATCAGTGATATCTCTTGGGACATCTGGTTCTGCTTTGCGTTAATATAAATTTCTTTGTGCTATTATTATATATTGTGAATATTTTTAGGCATTTGAATTTCAGAAATTGCTGCTACTTTGTATGAACGTAGTTTTAAACCTGAGTCTGTAATTCTGGCTTTTAGTTGATAAC
>CAUYRT010028509.1:0-36916 GCA_963574885.1 Lepilemur ruficaudatus
ACAGCAACCTCAAACTCCTGGGCTCAAGCGATCCTCCTGCCTCAGCCTCCCGAGTAGCTGGGACTACAGGCATGTGCCACGGTGACAGCCTAGCTCACAGCCATGCCTGGCTAATTTTTCTATGTATTATTAGTTGGCCAATTAATTTCTTTCTATTGATAGTAGAGACGGGGTCTTGCTCTTGCTCAGGCTGGTTTTGAACTCCTGACCTTGAGCCATCCACCCGCTTCGGCCTCCCAGAGTGCTAGGATTACAGGCGTGAGCCACCGCGCCCGGCCTGCTCCCTGGATTTTTATACAAGAACTTTTCAGGAGCGGGCAACTAAGGACAAATAGCTGAGAGATGCCCCCAGCCAGCAGATGCTTACACATCTGGATGAAGGCCATGTGTTCTGTTGTACTGCATTACATATAGCCAGGTACAGCTCACCTCCAGGGTGTGTAAACACAGACTGGGTTTCTGCCCCACTCCCTGTCCTCTGAGCTCCCTTTCTGCATGAACAACCTGCACAGCTGTCCATGGCAGCCCTGTGAGCCCCTCAACATGAACACCTACTGGTGTTTAGGATTTCTGCACGCATTTTCAGTTACAAATGGGAAGACAGAATTATTTGAAATGGTCCCACAGCCAAGACTGGGTCTTATTAAGATGCTAGTACCATGAATCAGCCCAAGAGAGTGAAAGAGTGGTTTATGGAATGTGACCGTTTCCTCCCCACAGGGATGTCACGCTGGGACTCACCGTGGTAATTCCAGCCACATGACCCAGGACGGGGACCAGTCGCTAGGCGGAGTCACGTTGTGGTTGGAGTCCAGGGCGGCGGGGCTGCTGCAGTCTTCCCGGGGCTCGGGCTCCGTGACTTCCAAAGCTTTGAGCACCACCGAGGAGGACGTGCTTTTCAACAACGCCACCGCCTCGCTCCGGCTGACCTCTGTCAGTTCAATCCCATTCACGTTCAACAAAATGTCACCTGATGGCCCGGAAAGCAGAAGCCATCCTTAGCGACAACACAAACAGGGACTTCTACTTAAGGTGCCAGCAGGGGCAGGGACTGACTGGCACGTGGGGATGTGGAGAGGGCAGAGGGTGTGTCACCAGCCCCTCACGCTGGATGTGAGGCTGGGTTCTCACAGAGCAAATGGCAAACAGCATGGGCATTCCCAGGCTCTGCCCAGTCTTGCTTGGGGAAGGAGGGAGGGAGGAAGATAAATCAGCCTTGTTCACTATTTAATCAAAGAAAAGCTACTTTTTTACTTCTTTTTTGTTTCCTGTTTTTAGCACAAAGGGAAAGCACTTGGCAAAAGCTCCAGCCCTTGCACAGAGCCTGGTCTGTAGTAGACACTCAATGAATACGGATTGAATGAAAAGGCAACTATCCACGAGAGTGTCTGGCAGAGGAGTCTACAGTAGTTAGGAAAAATGGGCTCGGAACTGCGCTCTTAAAGAGGTGGAAAGAAGAGTTAACATTTCTGTTCATCACAAAGGTGAAAAGCGCTAGCATTGGTTAAGCACCTACTACGTGCGGGACCATTTCCATACATCATATCATATGATCCTCTAAGCTCGGGTTCTCTTGCTAACAAAGTCACTTTGTTTGGCCTCATCACTCCCCAACCAGGTGCTTGCAGAAAAGCAAGAGAAATTAAAACACATATCTCCTCTACTCCCATTTTTTTTTATTCTTTTATCTTCTTCCTGATTTTCTGCCTCCCTTCACGTATCATCTTTTTTATTGAGACTAATCACAGCAGGAGCAAAAAGATGAGCGGGGAGAGATGGGAAAGGCCTCTCTAACCCATCAGCTGGCTGACTAACCCCCCCTTGGCACATCATCTCCCCGTGGCTCCTCGGGCTGAGAAATTGTACTTTGGAAACTTCACATTTTGTCTCTTGAATGATGACCTTTACGTGGCATAATCCCTCATCCATCTGAGCCGCCCCTTCATGTGAATCGACAATATTACTAAGGATACATATTTGTAGAGGGAAATTTGATATCACCTTCCTTTACTGAAAGTAGCCCAGAACACACGAGATTAAAGTACTGAAACACTTTTCGCTGACGGGGAAGTACCTAGCATGGTGCTTTCACTTCATAAACATTCACTGAATCAAATCTGTCAAATCACTTCTCCTATCCAACCCATAAGAATGGACCAATTCAGGAATTTGTCCGTCACTGGATCAACCCAGCGAAGAATCACTTAGAATGAATGGAGTCAAATTATGCCATTTAACAGAGACAACTTGCTCATGATGGTAGCAGTTTCCCGTTCATTACTGGGACAGTTTGGAGGTTCTAGCTTCACCAGCAGGCAAGTTGGCCCACATGGACCTACGTGAACTAAGAGGAGTGAAACCTGGTCTTAGCAACTATGTTCGAACCAATCATCGTCAATGGGTAAGAGATGTCCTTGCCAGATCCCTGCTCACACCCTCCCGCTAATTCTGGAAACGGTCACCTGACACAAAGTGAGCTGCGATTTCTCTTAATACTTTGCCACCCCCCAGTGCCTTAAGTCCTTTCACTCTTTACCTGTTTTTATTCTTCCGTCTCTGCTTATGACTCCTCCGGGCTCGACGCTGATGACATAGATGGGCAAGTCCCATTCCCTATGGGAGGCTCCCCCCGAAACAGTCATGCCGAGAGATTCACTGGGGTCTTTTTGCACACTCACGACCTTCTCACGACAAGTAACTGCAGGATGCGGGGGCTGAAGGCACAGACAGAAAAACACGGCACATGTATTCACACGCGGGTTTGCATCTTCTACATGCAGAAACCGCCAAGGCCGCGCAAATTATATAAGCTGAATAAATATGACGGTGGTCCTCGAAATCACAGAGAAAGACATGGGGAGAAAAACTTCCCTTATCCACCTCCACCATAAGAGAGTCACATTATCTCAAATTCCATAGACTGACTCACAGAAAGTTCACATTTCAAGAGGGAAATCTTTTTTTTCAATTCGGTCTCTGTAGAGACTGTCAATCATTGCCGATGCTGACTATATTTCATGTCGTCATGGTGGGGTACTGGGAAAAGTTTAATTAGCGATAATCGCACCTCGGATAACCCTCCTTGGCTATGACATTGCCTCTGTGCAGAGCTACAAAAGGAAAATCTTAAGCACGTAAAGTGAACTGAACCCAAAATTTTGCAAGTGAGTCATTTAATCCTGACAGTAGTGAGTCAGCATTTCAAAACAATGCTTACCATTTATGAATGTCAGGAATTTTTTTATAAGTTAAAAAAAAAAAATAACCATATTTCATGCAGTGTCTTCTTTGACAGCTTCCCCAGTGCTTACCAGACAGGCTTGTGCGAGCAAAGGGATGTTCAGCTGGGCACCGAGGGACTCGACAGAATGACTGGGGTATCACAGATACGACCTGTGCCCCGTGCCCTGCCTGTGTCTCCCGGGGACGTTTATTCTCCCCACCAGAGAGACTCACGTTAGCAATGGAGAAACCCAGGTCTCCCTGGGAAACCTTCGCCCCAGAGTTGCCCAACCTTGGCTGGGGAGGAGGAGAGTTAAACATGACACAGATCATCTTTTCCATCTGTCTTTTCTCCCCACGCCCCTGCTTCCCGACTTTGGACACCTTGGAATGTTCCCTAATGTTTAAAAACAAAATTTATGATGAAATAATTCAAGCTGATTAAAAAATATCAAGGACATCTGTGTATTTACTACCCAAACTATAAAACATTCATATTTGCCTTGACTTTTTAAAAATATTCTTTCATTTCTTCTTCTTCAGCAACGTTACCTGGATTGAGTTTTTAAAATAAAGCATTTTAGACCAATAAAAAGTATATAAATAACAGCACAATGACCTACTCACATATGTCAAACCCAACATCAGACATAAATGTTCCACATACAGTTAGTCTGGTATGATTTTTCTCCCTGGTCATATTTCTTTCCTCTCCCATAGAGGTAACCACGCTCCTAAATTTGGTGACTGTCGTTTCTTAACTTGTCAATTGGCTAAAAGCTTTCTGTCCCACAAACCCTGGTTTGGCTTCTTTGGTTATTTCTTTGAATCCTTTCAGCTATTTTCAAAAAGTCACACTGTTTTCTAAATCGAACAAAATTTTAGTAGGAACATAAAAAAGTAAACCATCAAAGAGCCCTATGTGTCTTAGTTTTATTTTAAATATGCCACTTTTTTTTTTTTCGTGAGGGCATTTCAGAAGGCAGATATGACATAAATTTAAAATGAAAATAATTACAATTTCCCACTAGGCCAGTTTGTATGTTTCCAGGAATTAAGAAACAAAACAGAGGAATACAGCAAAAATGTGATCGGAGCCTCCTGGCTCTTCCCATGGTTCATGATGGGTAGGTGGATGGAGACCTCATTCTCTGTAATTTAATGAATTAGGATATAATAATATTCTAGTTAATTCAACTAAAATTAATTAGATAAAAACTTTAATTAGCCAATTAAGCTAGCCAACTAGTTTTCCATTAATAAAAGCTATCAGTTTAATTTAAACATGCTAATGATATTTACCAGCAAAAAGACATCAGGGAGTTCTTGTCCATTAAACATTTTAGCAGGATGTACTTGGTCTAGATTGCTTATTATAAGTCAAAACGGAATTTATGAATGTGCGGGGCATGGCTTGCTGGAGAACAGGGAAGGGGGTGTACCTTACAGGCTCTGTAATTAACAGAGTATAAAGCAGAGATGTTCCAAAATCAAAATTCCAGGGATTGTTTCTACATACATTGCTCAAAAACTCAACTTGTGAGTTATCCCAACCAAAACAGAGCTTGATGTGGAAGGGAAAGGGCATTCCCTCCTGTCTGTTGCAAGAAGAACGGGCTACCGTTCAGTTACAAGTGATATAACGAAACCAGAACCCAGGGGACCCAGGGAAGCTCGTGGCCGTCACAAGAGGTTGCCAAGCCAAAGCCACCGGACTCTTACTTTGGGCTAAACAAAGTGGTGTTGCTTAGACATGCATCCATATGGAAAGGTTAAGTCACTGCCTCTAGTAGAAGCCACAGACTTCTGTACAAATTGGGCTGAGTCACCTCCATTAAAGAGGCTGCAGACTGGCGGCCTGAAGGACAGATTCCACCCGCAGATACATCCTGCTGGATCCACAGCGTTTAAAATTATTTTTGGATTCGAATGCTGTAAGACAGGGAATGTGCTCTACAGTTTGCCCCAATCCCCACCACTCCCTAATGTCAAACGAGTGTTTAAATTATCTTTCTGGGCCCTCCGGCAAACACAAACATATTCAAAATAGCAGGAGAATCATGATTTTAATTTCCAGGCAGCCTGGGAAATTCAAAAACCAGAAACCCAAGTAAACCTCCTGTTTCATTTCCAAGTGAACGGAAAACAGTCCTTAAATAAAACGTCTCCTGGTAAAAACATGACATCCGTTTGGCTTAGACTAGAAATTAGGTCCCCATATGAGGGCTCCACGATCGGGTTTCAAAACTTCCCTGCACTTTCCTCTCTCCTGCTTGAACGGGAGACACACGGTATCTCTCCAAGTCTCGGAGGTGGGACTTTGGGACTTTAGTTTTACAAGTCACAGTGTTGAAACGACAAAGCCCAGAGATGGCACTAGAAGTGCTAAAGTAAGCAGCCTTTGCAAGCAACAGCTCCTTGCAGGAGGAGCGGACATGCCCCGGCTGGCCTCACCTTGGGAGTGCTGCTCCTGGGTCCCGGGGACCGGCCGCAGATGCCATTCCCGCCGAGCTCCTCAAAGATGTCGGGGCTCTGCTGCCGGACCTGGCGCGACAGGACGAGGTGAACGCGTCTTTCGCTGGCCTGGGTCAGACGACATGGGCGTTAGCCACTCCCTCCCACGGCATCCAGCGCCCGGGGCTTGCCGAGCTGGGACTTTGGTTGTAGCTTTTTTTTTTTAATTTTAATGGAAAAACACGGTTTCTAGTAATGTTTATGCCAGTGCCCATCTTGTAATTTGGCAAAAGTATGAGAGTTATTTCCTTTACACTTAAACCAGGTAGTGAACGTTACCCCAAGAGAAAACCTAGGGAAGGTCTAGTTCATTCCGGTCTGTGAAAAGACATCATTAGACGTCGCTAATTTATTTGTAAGGAACGGCTGCCCTGCACACAGGCCACGTCCGAAGGTCTCCCTGGATGGAATAAGCTGCACAGTGTAAAGCAGTAGCCCAGAGCAAAGGTCTAAGATCACAGGGAATCAAGACAGAAAAAGAAACACAATTATCGCCAGCAACCCCGACGTCGCAGGAAGAGAAACCCTAAATCCGACAGTCACATGCATTCGGGTATCGCAAAGGCTGAACGCTTTAGAAATATAGGTGCTGTTACAATGATTTGTTAGGTTCTAACATCGCCTGACTGGCTGAGCATGGTGGCTCAGGCTTGTAGTCCCAGAGACTGGGGAGACCGACGGCAGGAAGATCGCTTGTGGCCAAGAGTTTGAGATCAGCCTGGGCAACAGAGCAAGACCCCATTGAAAAAAATTTAATACAGCCTGATCAAAGTCCTTTGTTTTGATTCTTTACCTTTTATGTGACCAGCACTGATTTTTTGCTGACTAGTCCTCTGTTAAGTACTTTGATACTTGGACAGAGCATTCAAAAGAGCCAGCTGTAATGCTGTATTGGAAATGTCCACTCCATACAGTAAATTTACCAATTTATTTTCTGCCACAGATCAGTTTCACATACGTCTGACAGTGTGGGTCATCATTCCAGAACTGCTGACCGCTGAGATTTCAGAGCTGCAGGGCAGACAGACAGGACCTTAGATCTGAGAAACTTACGTAAATAGGGCTCCCTGATGGTCTCGGCTGAAGTAGCCAACTGACTTCATTTATCGTTTTAGTGAAAGTTGATCATGGATGAGGCATGGCTAGATTTGACTACAGAAGTCCCCAAGAAGGACCAGGTTTGGGGACAAGGAAGATGGAGAAGGTCTGGGGGCTTCTCTCTTCAACCCAGCCCTTGTCCATTCACCACCGAAGCAGAGATGGACACTGATCTGCCTGTCCCCTGCCTTCACAGCACGGTCATTGGGCCACAGGAAAGTCAGGTCATGAAGGGAGGGCAGGGACAATCCATGCTCTTCTCTGCTGGCCCAGACAATTTGTTTCCTGCCTGCTACAGTCTGAACACGTGTGTTCCCATAAAATTCACATGTTGAGATCCTAACCCTGAAGGTGTGGGGTATTTGGAGGCAGGGGCGTTGGGGAGATGATTAGGTCACAATGGGATCAGTGACTTTATTTTTATAGATAGAGGCCCTGGGGAGCTCATTTGCCCCTCCCACCATGGGAGGTGCAAGATGGTGCCAGCTTTGAGAAAGCAGCCCCTCACCAGCCACCCGATCTGCTGGCATCCTGATTTTAGACTTCCCAGCCTCTAGAGCTGCGGGAAATAAATGTCTGTTGTTTATCAGCCACCCAAGTTCAGTGCATTTCGTTATGGCCGCCTGAATGGACTGAGACCCCGCCTCTCTGCCTCTGCCTTCCCCGAGAACGTAACTCACTTCCAGCTCTCAGGAATTAGGTCCTTGTTTTTAAAACCTTAAGCAAAAAGATCATCGCAACGATGAGATGACATCCCCACGCTTGTCCGACCCTAACCAGCCGCAATCTTCGTGACTTTGCACTCTTATACTAACAGATAGCTCTTCTCGGCGCTCTCTTGGAACCTAGGAGTCATCAACCGGGTGGCTGTAAAATTAGATGAATTTTTAAAGACAACTGCTGAAGGGCAGTAGGACTGTCTGTTGCAACATCACCTGGGCAGCCAGGTGAGTGGATTCACTTCACACAGATTAGAAAATCCTTCCAGACAGAGCCCAGCAAGGCAGTTGGAGTCTGCGGCCACGTCCTTCACACGTGGCCTGGCCATCACTTGTGATCTACCCAGCCACAGCTAACGTGCCCGGCCTTTGTTCAACGTCCTGTCTTCAAGTCCCTGGTGTTTCCCGTCACATATAAAGCCTGGGTCAGGAGAGAACAAAAATAACGATCCCAGGAAGCAATCACGAAGAAAGCTGACCCGAAGAACGAGGGTATTAGCCAACTAAATGCAATTCCTGGAAGAGTGTTTTGTAATAACTATGTCTCTTTCTTTTTCTATAAAACCTCCCTTATCCTAATAAGGTTATCTTTGGGAACTCTCTGAAGCCAGAACTATGAAAAGATAAGAAACAGCAAGCGTTCAGGTCAAAACCTCAATTACTGAGCTCAGATTTGCTCTCTGATCTTAGGGCAAACTCCAGTGTCTGGAAGGATCTCGGCGGCCTGCTTGGGGCTAGGCTTGCATATGGTATCACGTTCGTGTTGGACAAGGAGCCGCCACGCGGTAGAGGCAGCTCCTAAGAATTGAGAAGACTTCGGACTTACGCACACAATCAGCTTGCCAGGCAAAATCCAAATTGCCAGGGAACAACCCGCAAGGACTATTTAATTCACATTTTTCAAGCACAGATTTCTCGCTGGATTTTCAAACGCTGGCTTTCGTATTAGGTTGTTGGCAGGAATAACACTTCAATAAATAACTCCGGTATCGATTTACTTGGAAATAAATTCCCTGGAAAGCTGATCTGCGGCTCTTACCAGCCGCCTTGTAAATTGCACACAGGGACACTCTATTTGATGCACTTTTGTGGTGGTGTTTGAAGCCATGAGGTGGAGAATGGGCTCACGTGTTTGTCCTGGTGCTAATCTCGTGAGCAGCTGGGTTCAGTGCAGACAAACCACCCTTAAAAGCAGAGAATCTTCCTTTCCACTAGTGTGACTGGGGTGTGAGCACGAGGAAGGGTGTGAGGGCGAGGCTCGGAAAGACTGAACTTGTTTATTTCACACCCACATAGTATATGCCAGGGAGCAAGTATAGCAGACCTGTCATTTTAATGACAAGTAGTCAGAGGAAGAGCTTGCTGCAAGAGGGAGGTAGGACAGCTTCCCTCTTGGATCTCTCGGGATGCTGCAATTTGTGCAAAAGATCGTGGAGATCTCGATTAGCGGATATGGCTTGAAGTTGCCCCTCTTTTCCTCCCTTAAACATCCTAGATTTAGCTCTAGGAAAATTCTGGACGCACTTGTCACGACCCGCATGGCCTGACTGCTGCGTCATGGTCTCCTTTCTCTCCCAAGAGCCCAAGCGTTCAACCCCTTCCTCCTCCTACAGGTTAAGGGGGAGGGGTGTGACGCACCCACACTCTCCCTGCAGATGTCACCTTACCGGCAGCCTCTGACACACAGTTCCGTCCCCACCGCAGCCTTTCCCACTTCAGGGACAGTCAGAGGGGCGCCGTGAAGGAGACATGGGGAAAATGCTTTAGGGTCTCCCACGGGTGGGACCAGTTACTTGTGGCTGAGGAAACAGGGAATATCTGATATTCAGAGAAAAACAAGGTTAAGACTGGATAGCATTTGTTATGGAAAGGCTTGTTTTCTGTTTTGTTTGATGACTGCTTTTCTCTGTTCTTTTGAGGTTTGACTCAAAACTGCCCATCGTATTTATATGATGGGGCTGAGCAGAGACCAAAGAAGGGACCACAGTCCAGCAGCCTCACTTACATCTGCTGATTTTCAAACAACAGAAGTCCATTTCTTATAGCTGGCAGGAGGGGTCTGGGAGTGTTCAACCGTGATCTCTCCGAGGGCCAGCGTCTTCTTTCCTCCTGTTCAACTTGTAAATGGCTCTTTTCCCTCCAACATCCAGTATGGCTGATGAGAACCGCTCATACCGTCGGGAGGCAACAGACCAGAAGCTTCACAGGGCAGACAGATGGGAACCAAAGATGCCACTATACACAAGGGGAAGCATTTTGCAGAGCTGCACACTGGAGCACAGGGGATCTATCTTTCTGCTGTCCCGGCACTGCATGGATACGTGCAGCGGCCGAGAGGGCCGGCGGTAGCTACACATGCAGACCAAGAGTCGACAGAGCAGCTGCACCTCAAGATGTGAGCTTTTCACCTACTCCTTTGTAAAGGAGGACTGGAGTGAAGCCGAATGCATTATGGCATTTGCTGCCTTTTTTAGCATGTAGCTATATGCTTAAATGTCTATAGTAAACTACGTAAAATTCATTCATCCATGGGCTCATTCATTGTGATTCTTACATTAGTTTTATAAAGTTTCAAGTTAAGAGTTGCCACCCTCCCCGCCAGGGGACGCCCCAGGGTATTATTCTATACGAACACTCGAAGCAAGACGACTCTAAACTGACTGTTGGACGTCAGGACTGTGTCGTTCAGAGCAGGAAGACACGGACACAACTCCCTTTAGAGCACAGTCCGGGGCCACGGGGGGGTCCGTGCTCGATCGGGTGGGCCCCTGGTTATGGAGACGGGTGACAGCTGCAGTGACACTTATAAGCTGCTTGTAAAGCTTGTCTCTCTGTAGCATTTCATCACAAGCATGAGGTTTGAATGATCATCTCTTTAAAAAAAAAAAAAAATCCTACATTTCCCCAGTGGTTTCTTTTCCAAGGACCCCAGAATGAGGCAGTCTGGCTTTACCCGACTTTCAGCGTGTATTCGTGGGGATGGTTATTTCTGGTTGTGGGGGACCACCCCATGTTAGAATCCCCTTCCAGCAGCTCTTCGAGTATCATTCTGAGTTCTTCCATCCTGTGCTCGCAAAGCCTTTGGGGAATCGCAGAGCACCGCTCCCGTACGATTAGAAAGTCACAGACACGCGAGAGACGTCAGACATCATCTAATCCAGCATTTTCTCTGAGCCTACGGTTCAGTTCCCCGGCAAAATCCTCGCCATGTTGTCACCCAGCTCACGCTTCAATGCCCTCAGTGACAGGAAGCTCACTGTGTCCCAGGGCAGCACAGGCCATTTTTAGACAGCACTAATTAGAAAATCTGTCCTTAGGTGGAGCTTAAACTTGCCATGCTCTTGCCTGCCCGAGGGTCTAGTTATGCCCTGTAGGGCAACCCCAAATCAATTTCTACATGACAACCCTATTTGAAGATCTCCCTCATTGGCCTCCTGAGGCTTTTCTCCTTTCCAGGTCAATTATTTCCAGTTTCTTCAATATTTAATAATGTTTTCAAGTCATCTCGGAAACGTAAAATGAATTCTGGACCCACTCTAACAAACTTGGGGGAGCGTGTATGTGTGCACGCACGCACTCAGGCACAGAATTGGACCCAAAAGGTGAGTTCCGGTCTGCCCAGCAAGAGTAGGGTCTTTTTGCTGACGAAACAGCTGCCCTGAGTAACTCATGGAGGGAGCTCCCATTTTGCCACTTCACACAAGCATAGGGGATTGTCTCTGCGCTCTAGGAAACCACGAACTCCGTAAACGTCTATCTTCCCGCTTACTAATTAGCGGGAAGGTGACAAAGAAGTTCCCAGGACTGCACTATGGCATCCACAGCAGCGCAGCCCACCTCGGAGACCACGCGACGGCGCACAGACCCTGCACGCAGCACACAACTGGAGGCATCAGCCCCAAACGACATGCTGGGAAGATACCGAAGTCATCGGTCATTCCTGTTGACGTGGCGACATACGACACAGCAAAGTACGGGAACAAAGCGCGTGCCCCTGCTCTCCTTCCAATGAGCAAAACAACTTCTTAGGGGGAAAAAAATTCCTCCCATTGAGCAAAAAGTGAGGAGTTCCAGAAATACAACCCTAAAATGAGTTAACGATACGCTGTAAGTTGATATTCCCTCTAAAACAAGCTTGGTAAAAGCAAATCTGGCATGTGTGAATTTATTCACCATTGACATTGCAGCACCTAGCTGTTCAAAGAGGTCGTGAGTACCTTCTGCTGGAGAAGTGGTAGCTCCTTCGTTGAACTCAAAGCAACCACAGTCTGGCCAAGGAAAAGGGAAATTAAGGCGGCTTTGAGAAAGGTAGCGACTAAGACGTTAGGATTTGATCAGGGCAGAAAAGGAGAATTAGGGCAGCAATTTGGTCTATGTTTCCCACTACTGTAAGCTTCGTATTCATCCTTGTGTCCCCAGAAGCATCTATCTTTAGACACCAAAGAATTACCGATCATGACAATACAGACGGTGACTTACACAGGGTCACATAGACGTCAATGACAAGGTCAAAGTAAAAATTTATTTCTCGGGTCCCTAAATATGTTGATTGCTGAGTATAACGACTCCACTCCTTTGCCTCAAGCATTTCTTTTATGGTATCTAGAAGTTGCTCTCCTGATTAATTCTGTTCCATGGTAAACATATATATGTGTGTGTGTTTATATTTATGTGTGTACGTGGGGGATATGTGGGTTAGAGGGAAGGTAGGGTGGTTTCAAGATCCCCTGATATTTGTTTGCAGTGACAGCTGTACGAAAGATTCACTCTTACAAAATTTTAAGCTGAAAAGCTGTGCACTTTCTCAAGAATGTATAAAATTTGGAGCCTTATATAAAGATTATTGGGACTTCAAGAACTCAGATCAAGGAATTTTAAAAAGATCTATGTATAGTTTAGCCTGTGTGCATGAAATTTACTATTCTACGATACCGTGGTAAGACTATTTAAGTAGGGATTAGATTCCATATCAGCTGTGCTAGTCTGTTATTAAAAAAACAAAAAACACACAGATCTCTCGGGTCTTATTTCACTGGCAATTCTCACTGGCATCGGGGGACTCGAATGTTTAAATTACCACAAACGTTCTGCCTTTTTCCAGGTACGCAGCAGAATTCAGGAGTGGAATCACACAATTTAGAACAAACGTAGGTAACGTGAGTAGTCTGTTATTTTGCTTTCTGGTTCCATCTAAAAGACTGATCACATTGTAAAAAAATAAAAAAGTCTGGAAAGCCTGGTTGTCAGGTGTTCTTTGATGAAATAACTTCTCATTTAAATATTAATGCATAGAAGGAAAAAAACCACCACCCACATGTCTGTATAAATGAAAACTCCTCTGATCACCTCTACAGATGGCTTTGGATATATTCAGCTTCTGCCTCAAGTCCGGGGGTTGCCTAGGACAGAATAGGCACCAGAGGGATCTCAAATTTTAAATTCATAATTACTTTCTTCACTTATTGATTGCATACATTTCAATGACTAAGTAAATAAAAACTCACTGGTCCAGAATTGCAGATAGGCGGAAGTATCACAAAACAGGCATGTCTCTGAGAACCAACGCTTCTCCCATTCATTACTGGGCAGATGTGTGTGGACCCTTCATGCCTCGAGATACTGAGACCTCTTTATCCCCCCCGTGTTGCGAATCTTTGGTCCACGAGTTCTGTGTTCTGTTATCGTAGCTATGACATGAGACAGTTCCAAAAAGCTGTCTCTTTGATACGGTTATTAACAGTCACCATGCTCAAAACACTTGGAGAAATCGACAATGGAGGAAAAATTGTACTAAGTTGCCAGATAAGCCCATCGTGCTGTACTGTTGGGCTTCTATCTCCTTATGGTTTTTTTTTTTTTTCTCTAAAGGGCCTGACTCTTAACGTCCCACGCTGGGTCTGGCAAACCCAGGCCGCTGCCGAGTAAGCTGAGGTTAAGGCCCAACATATGTACAGCCGGCCAGATATAAAACAGTTGTGGCCTCTCTGTAACAACTCTTCCCTGAAATCATGTAGAGAAAAGCCAAATGTGGGGTTCTGTGGGAGAGAACATGACCAGAAGGACATGTCATCTTGGCATCTCTTTGTAAGGCAAATGTGATTCATGGGGTAGACACACAAAGGCAACACGACCAAGGACTGGTCAGAAATTCGAGACTCAAACTTAGTATTTAGTTTAAGGGTATTTAGTTTAATCCCCCCAGCCTGGTGTGTGTGACGAGTATCCCATAAAATAAAACTCACTCTTCAAGAAGCAGCAAGATACTGCTTCGCTGAATTTTTCCTGAATTCTATTCTATGTTTTCCATTTCTTTTCCAACTAGCTTTGCTTTAGCCCTTTTGTTTTTTTTTAAGCTTTTCCTGCTTATAAAGCATATTGGCTTTGTTTAGTAAGCAAAAGAATTTTTTAAGAAGTCCCAGTATTAGGCAAGATTTTATTTCACAAGTTAATTTTCTCAGGGAAAAAACATTTTTGCTCCTCTGCTATTAATCTAGAAAACTAGGATGCCATATGTCATCAAGATTGTTCCAAACGACATGATGAGTAAGAGTTTTCCCTTTGCCTGTTGCGAAGTGTAGCTGGCAGAGATTCTCTCCAGAACGTGAGTTTCACTGATTGACCTGCAGGGGGAGTTAACAAGTGTACACAAAAAAAATGCTGATGATCACCTAAAAGTCTGGTTTTTAAAATGGGAAAAAAAAAAAAAAAAGTCAAGAATGCAGTTTCTTCATTAAAAAAAAAAAAACAACTAGACTCTTTCCTTTTCCATGTGTAAATGTTTTCATAAACATGAGCTATTTTCTGTTCTCACTCACGGGCACACACACAGGCTTAATGCTGACGTGGTTGCATTTGAGATCAAAGACAGGAATGCATTCCAAACTCTAAGAGCCAGGGACTGTCAGCCTTGTTCACCACTGTACTTCATACTTCTTGGCACAAAGAAGCTACTCAACCAATAATTTCTGGACAAATTCAAGGGGACAAAGAGTAGAGATGGTATCTTGGGGACACATAGCACATAAAAGTAGATCTGGTGCTTTCTTTGGTGTATGGTTTGATGACAAATCACGATGAGATGAAGTTAACGTGTAAAATGTATTCCGTATATATTTACATGTTTGTAATTTGACTCCGTTTATTCATTCATCAGATATTTGAGTGCCTACTATGGCCAGGTACTGCCCTAAGTGCTTGGATACAATTCTCTACCGTACTGCGCTAGAGTGGCAGGTAATAAAATAATTAGTTGGCAGAATAGAAAACGAAGCACAGTAGAGGATACAGCATGTGTATGCACACACTGTTCTCAGTGGGATTGTCAGCGAAGGCCTCTCGGAGGAGGTGACAGTCGAGGAGAGACCTGAACGAACTGTGGAAATGCAGAATGCAGATATCCGGAAGATTCTTCCAGGCAGAGGAACAGCAACAACGTCAGCCCTGAGCTGGGAAAGTTCTTGAAATGTCGGAAGCGTAGCAAGAAGGCAACGTGACAGCCGGTTAAACAAGGGGAGAATCCTGGAAATTCTCCCCTTTAAGAAATGAAGTTGGAGTGCTAACCGAAGGCCAGATCGTGCGTGGCGCTGCAGGCCACGGTAAGGATTTGGAATTTTAATCTACGTGTCTTGGGGAGCCAAGGGGAAGAGAGTGATGTGGCTGACCGGCTTTGTAAAGGGGTCATTCCCACCGCTGCGTGGACAGCAGAAGGGAGATGACCGAGCGTGGGAGCAAAGAGGCCAGGGAGAGGCTCTGGCAGTGGCTCAGACCGAAGTCGCTGCTGGCCTGGCTGATGGCCGCCATGGAGGCGGAGAGAAAGGGATTGGGGACGGAGAGTCAAGACTCGTTTGGGCATAAGTCTCTGCGTAAATGGTGGTGCCGTTTCTAGAGCCTGGGAATGACCAAGAGGACAGCAAGTTGGCAAGGGGTAGGGTTGGAGTGGGGAGAAGCCAAGGACTCAGTCTTGGACGTCAAGTCTGAGATGCCTTTGCGACGTGCTCGGGGAGATACCAAAGTAGACAGTTGAATACTAAGTGTGGTGGTCGCAGGAGAAGCTGGGGCTCGGCGCACGAACTTGGGGAACAGATGACACGCCCCAGAAATGAGATGCCCCCTGCCACTCTGGGTTTGTTCTCTACCTGCTCCACAGGGCTCGACTGTGGGCCCTCTTGGGCAGATGACATCCCCGGGGACCGAGAGGCACTTTGGAATTGGGATGCTCCAAGAGCAAGGGCTCCAAGGTGCCACGTGTGCTTCCTGCCCTGGTGGGGAGAGGGCGCAGAGTAAGTCCCCCCGCCCCCGCCAGGCTGCTGTGTCTGCGATGACAGTGATACCATCCGTCGCGGGTCCTCCTCCAAGAAGAGGGATGAGCTACTACGCGACACAGTCAGAGGAGCTGCCAGGGCTCGGAAGAACTCCACGATCGGACCCCAAGGGGAGGGAACGTCATTAGGATTTAGACGATCAAGCCCTTGAGGGCCGCTCTGTGTTTTGATTCTCCTCCTCCATGGAACCTGGAACAGTGTTCAGTGTCTGCAGACTGTCTATTCTCATAGTAGCAAGACTTCGGTCACTAAGTGGAAGCCCACACGGCACGTGGGATAAATGCGAATGCTTCTAAAGACAAGGCCTCGATTCCTGCCCCTCTCCTATTAGCTGTCCAATGCCTTTAGAGATCTTTCTAGAAGCTCATGTCACTCTCTTTCCTAAATTCTCCCGATGACACCCCACGCTTTGGGGATAAATTCTGAGCTCCTCGGCGTGGCTCACAATACGCTACGTGACCCGCCAACCACTCCTGCCTCATCCATGGGGTGCCTTCTTATATGTACCCCACGTTCCAGCAATTACCCATTTCCCTAACAGGCCAGGAGTGAGATGTTCTCCTGGGGATGCCCCTTTGCTGCCTGGTCCGCCTGGATTACTTTAGCTCATTCCTCAAAGCCCCAGTTCAAGATCTTCCTCCCCAGTGAAGAATTCACAGGCCCGTCCAAGCAAAAAGTCTCTCCTGCGTCTACACCGGCACCATACTTAACTTCTCCGCGGCAGGACTATCACACCGTATGGCAGTCATTTAGAAAAAGCCCATCTTTCCCATTGAATTGTGGGCTCCCCCCTTGGGAGAGCAATCTAGGTGGTTGTCCTCTCTGTTCTCCGCACCTAACGCAGGGCTACGTAAGCAGCGGAAACTTCATGTGTGTTTGCTAATTGACGTGAACGGACGGGTTAGAACGCAGGAGCCCAGAACAAACTCTGTCACTCTAAGCGTAAAGCTGGCAGTTCATGAAGCATTACTGAGATACACAACTATCAGAGAATTATGCTGAGTAAAAAACACCGATCCCCAGAACCTATATACTTATGATTCCATTTATAGAACATTCTTGAAATTCAGAATCACAGAAATGAGGAACAGATGAGTGGCTGCCAAGGGTTAAGGAGGAGATGAGGTGGGAAGGAAGCAGATGTGGCCACAGAGTAGTAACTTTTATAGAAATCTTTGCAGTGATGGAGATACTCCGTAACATGCCAACGTCGGTGGCAACGGCCTGGTTGTGGTATCGTACTATAGTTTTGTAAGAGGTTAACACTGGTCTAAGATAATACCACTATCTGGTATACCTGGGATCTGTGTCATTTCTTACAACTACATATTCATGTTCGTCTACAATTATCTCAAAATAGAAAGTTTAATTAAAAAAAGTAAAAAGGAAATTTCACAGTGACCCAGCCGAAGTCAACAAGATGCATGCTGGGGCTTGATGACATCATACTGCTCAGAAAGCGGGTTAGTTGGAACCACTGTCGGGTTACCATGAATTCTACCAGAGCCTCTTGCTGAGAGCTTCCTCTCAGGTTCACACTTGAGCTTCCGTGGGCCAGGGTTTCCCTTTAGCCACCCCACAGAATTCTTTGGACATGGGATTGCTTGAGGGCACATGGCACAGCTTCTCATGGGAGTTAATACAACCAGGTGTCTTGGACGTTCCCAGAATGTATCTGAACGTCCCCTTGAACCGCATCTAACAGACTGGGTACAGAAATGACACAACCCTGCTGACCGTAGGTGATCTTAACTTCGTGGGGTTGAGCACATAACCCAACGTGTTTATCTGCAGTCAGACAAAACCTAAAGCCTGCCCGTGACTTGGAGACACGATTTGCTGGAGTAACGTTCCCACCTGGGCAGCAGTTTTGCAAATGCTGGCCCTTCCATCCTGACTCCGTGAAAGGGAGGCACTGCACGTCACATGTGGTAGTGACAGGGTGGTCGGGCCAAGGTGACGTGCGTTCCTGCTCCTGCTGGGGGTTTCTGACTAAGGATCTTGGAATGACCCGGGACCCACCTGGATCAGATGAGCCGCACTCTCTGGGCTGCCGTATCGAAGGTCGTGTCCGTTGATGGCTAACACGCGGTCGTTCTCCTCCAGCTGCCCGTGTCGGTCTGCCACGCCGCCGTCCAGCACGTTGAAGATGAACACCCCGGGCTCATCCGCCCTGCGCACCAGCTTTATCCCGAGCTGCTCCTCGGGGCTGCTTTTGTTGAGAACCACGTGGAAACTGTCATCCCGGGGCCCATCGGTGTCCGGTCCCTGGCCGTGGTTCCTGCTCCGGAACCTCTGCTCGCGCAGCACGGTCAACCGCAGCACCTGGCAGGGCTGTCGCAGGAGGCGCAGGGCGTAGTTGTGGGGGACATTGCTGATGTCCATCCCGTGGACCTGGGGAGGGAAGCCACCGTGCGGTCAAGCTCCACCTGCCACGACCCATCCCTAAGGGGCCCAGGCGCTCATCCTGTGTCCTACGTCCCCTCTTCCAAAGGCACTGCCAGCCTGTTTTCTTGGCGTTACCTGTACCACCTCCTCAGGCCTCTAGGAGTGGACACCACCCTTGTCCTTCCGCAGGGCCACGGATTTATTCACAGAATCCTGACTTTTGTTCCTCCTGCCTGCCAAACTTATTTTTCAGCTGGTAGGAGTAGAGGGAAGGAAGAAAAGGTAGGATAAAGCAAGAAAAGAATAGAATTTTTCTCATGTGACTTAGTCAAATGATTAAACAGCTGTTCAAACCAAGCTGAGTTGACATCGTCTTTCCAAAAATCTCCAGCAAAGCTTTTCTCCCTAGGCCGCCCGTATCAGAACTTCTAATCCTCACCACTGTGTGTGTGTGTGTGTGTGTGTGTGTGTGTGTGTATACGTACATGAGAGAATGGGCAAGCATGATCACGTCTGAGTGTGTGTGTGATGTAGGTGACAATGTGTCAGGTCTCCAGGTGGTCACCTACAAGGTCTTCTGCCCATGTCCTCAACAAAAGAAAAAAAAAATCCTTGCACAGTTTCAAACAAACTCATATGAAAGGAAGTTTCTAGGCTCTTTTACCGAAAGGCTGAATCATTTTATGATGCCACTGAGATGCCCTTAAGCTCGGCCCTCTCGCCTGTGCCTCACTAATGATCTGCAGGTCTGACGCTGCGCGCTGGCCTTTCTGGTTTTAATTATTCCAGTGATGCAGGCCCAGCCTGGAGGTTGCAGCCCCCAAGTTCATCCCCATCCTGGAAGAAAACAATTGCACAGCAAGCACCGCACTCTGAGCCCTGTGGAGGAGAAGAGACCTTCTTGAATTTCTGCAGTTTCAGAAGATTTCTTATATTTGCAGCCAACGGTTTAAAGAAGGCTCGGAATGCACCTACAAAGGCCTGCCTTGAGTATACGATTGCCTGTTCCCTGCTGCATGTCCAGGGAAGGACGTAGGCTCCTCGTGCAAAGGCGGAGCTCACCGCTCTTGGCCAAGCTCAGGTGAGCAGAGCACCCAAAGGTGGCAGGGCCTGGCTCCCCCACCACACCCAGGACAAGGGAAGGCGAGGGTTGCCGGCTAAACGCTCCTGGCAGCCCCTTTGCCTGGAAGCCAGCAGAAGGCCACAAGAATCAGAACGTTTTATCATGCAACCCTCCCAGGTGGCAGCCCCCACCAGAGCCGGAAGACGCGCGGTGTCGCTGATCATACCGCGACTGCCCCCGAGAGGGCCCTGCCTCGGCCTCCACCTCCGAGACCAGCGGGAATTTTGGCATTTCTGCAAAAACTGCTTTAAATTATTTCTCCTCTTATTCCAATCAGTTTGCCAAAGAAACAGCTCATGATGTGACAGAAGCTGGTCCCTCAGCAGCCTGGAGGGGAAGGGATAAAACTGCTATCTGAGCATCAGCTAGGAAATATACGAGCAGGGAGGGATTTCTTGTCGCTTTTGGCACACGCTTCACTTCTGTCTGATAAACAACTCTTCCTTCATTCTTTTTTGTTCTGAAAATTCCTCCTTGAAGTCCTCCCCTTCGACCAAGCCTCAGGGGACAGCCACACTCAAGCATTCTGCTCCGCCCCCTGTCTCCCCTGGGATGTCTCTGGGTTGGTGGAAATAGCTTAGCACGTATTTTTATTTTCTTGGAGGGCTGCTAAACTATAAGAAATTTGCTTTAGAAAGGTCTGTGAATGCGATTAGATAAAATAGAAAATGTTCCATCAATCTGCTCTAAAAACAATTGAAGAAATTATATGCTCCAGTTTTATTTTATTTTCGTGCTGCTTAGAGGAGAGATAAGAGGAGGAGAGAAAGGAGGAAAAAGAGGCAATGGGGAAAGAAGAGGGGGAAGATGATGAAAAAAGCTAGAAGGAAGGAAGGAGGAGAGGAGGAGGCAAAGATTTATACCAGAGAAAGGAGAAGAGAATGAAAGAGCAAGAAAGAGACAAAGATCTATCTCAATTAAATCGCAAATCTCATGCGAAGAGTCTAACGACATAATAACTATGAAAAGTGACTACCCATATTTATTTTCCTATTTTCCCTCATTCATTCCTTCATCCATCCATCCAGTTATTTGCTCCAAAGGGTTTTCTTCTATCAAGTCCCTCGGCCCCGCCGCAGGGCCGCGGCATCTACCTTCAGGATGACGTCTCCTGGCAGGAGCCGGCCGTCTCTGGCAACCGCCCCGTCACGATAGATGTGTTGGATGATGATATGGACCAGCGGGGTCTCACTGCCTCCCACGAGCCTAATGGAGAGACTTTCATTGGGATCGACCCGTCGGATCCTGATGCTGGTAATTTCGCCGTCTGGAATCAGGTGATACAACCTTGGGAAGACTGGAATGGAGAAAGACGGTGTTTACTTAAGACACCCACCCGGTGGACATTTCCAACCACCCTTCTTGCCAAACTTTGGCTTCAGCCAAACTAAACTACTCATTGTTCCTCACGCATGTTTTCTACTTTCCTGCCTCCGTGCCAGTTTGAGTGTCTCTGCCTGGAACGTTTTTCACACTGGGCCTACACCCAGATTTTCCTCCAAGGCCTGCATGAAATAATCCCTTCCAATTAAACTCTAGGCTGATCCCTCTTTCTCTTTCCCTTGCTCCCCCTCCAGACATCCCACTTCCTACACAGCTTTCTTGCTATTTCTCACGGCAACTCAACCTCCTGTTACCGTTATTCGAGCCCGTTTCTTATACCCTACATCGGACTCTTCCGGGGCATGATTTCTGGCGGCTCCGTGGTTCTGCACGCAGGGGCTTTCAGCTGATGTTTATTACGTGAACGGGAACGAATGCATGGTCTTTACGGAATGAACCGCGGTTTCATCATTTGCTTATTGAGACACAAAAACTGAACAAAAGTACTCTTCTGCTCTCTCAGATCATTTGGAAAATTTCTTCCTTAAAGACCCTGCTTTTCAGGCTCGGGGAATCACCAGTCCTCCCTACCAGACGCTGCCGTCGAGAAAGGGGAGTTAGGAGACCCGATTCACGATCAGGCAGAGGTCGACGCCTCCTTGGTGGCTTCAGGAGGTTTGTCCCTGGATCTGCCCGAATCACCGAATTCAGAGCTGAAAGGGGATTCGAAGATCGTCTGAGGCTGGTGTTTGCAAACTATTTTTTAAGTGAAGAATCCGCTTTCTCTCCATGAAATCTTTTGCAGTTCCCTCTCGCCTCCCACCCCACGGTGACCACACAGTGAAGAGAAGCTGCTCTAGGTGTTATGTGGCTTGATGGTGACAGTCTTCATTTCATCAGGGAGGACATTTAAGCTGAGAGAGGGGAAGTGAAGTAACCGGCTGGACCTCGCAGAGCTAGGTGGTCCCGAGAGCCAGGGCAGAACCCGGGGCTCCGGGTGCCCATCACTCTGGTCCCTGGAGCCAGGTCCTCACGGCCAGGTGATAGTCCTCAAGGGGCATGCCCTATGGTCCTATAAACTGGCAGCGCCAACCGGCACTGTTCCTCCACTTGGGTTGGAACAGAAGGTCCAGAGGGCAGGGACAAGTAATGGGGACGAGCTATGCCTAAGAAAAAGCGTCTCCTCGGAGTGGTTTCGGGCTCAAGCTTGGAGGTGGAAGGCTGCGATGCTTCTGTCTCCTGTAGCTGCTGACAGCTGCCTTTGCCCTAAGAGTCTCATTTAATTATGTCATCTGGAAAGATCAGACACTGCAGGCCTGGTTCTGTATAATCTACTCTGTGCGACTGTTTTCAAAACCCATGACCTGAGCTCATTTTTCCTAATGGACTAACGAGTACTCAACTCTCCAGGAATGATACAGAAAGGATGAAAATGATTTCTAAGTATCGTAGAGCACGGTTAACAAAGTAATTGAATGGCCAGAGGAAGACCGAGACATTGTCAAAGCGGGTCCTTAACCTTCATTTGGATTTAATTTAATAGAAGTGATGGGCTTTGCTGTAAGGCAGTGGGCAGCCATCTTAATTGGTCAGTTCCTGGTGCTAACAGTACTTGAGTGATTGAGTTCAATTAACGGTTAAACTACTTTGATTACATTAAGTAGACTATACACAAGCATCTGTTGGAACATGTCTGGTATTAAGGGAACAAAAATTTCTTTCTTTTTTTTTTTGAGACAGAGTCTCACTCTGCTGCCTGGGTTAGAAGGCCGTGGTGTCAGCCTAGCTCACAGCAACCTCAAACTCCTGGGCTCAAGCGATCCTCCTGCCTCAGCCTCCCGAGTAAGCTGGGACTACAGGCATGCGCCACCATGCCCGGCTAATTTTTTCTATATATTTTTTTTAGTTGGCCAATTAATTTCTTTCTCTTTTTAGTAGAGACGGGGTCTCGCTCTTGCTCAGGATGGTTTCGAACTCCTGACCTTGAGCGATCCTCCCGCCTCGACCTCCCAGAGTGCTAGGATTACAGGCGTGAGCCACCGTGCCTGGCCCAACAATTTGGATGTGTTTTTTTCAGTCCTCACGATAACCCTGTGAAGTAGATTATTAATATCCCCATGTTTTTAGATGAAGAAACACTGAAGCTTAGAGCAGTGAAGTAACCCAGCCAGGTCTCGAGGCTGATAACCAGCTGGCCTCGCCCCTGTACCGACTCAGACGGATACGCCATGCCCGGAGAGTCCATCAAACTAACTGCAGGGGGCTCAAGCAACAAGACCCCAAGGCCATTTCTGAAAGCTCCGGTGCTTCCCAAATCCTGTAAAGACACCGAGACCAGCCTAGTTGAGTCTGAACCCCTCCCTCACTCTGGGGTGAGCTTCCTGATGCGTCCGAGGAAGTCCTCTCCCCCTGACTCCGAGCCCCCTGCACGTGCAACAAGGCTGCAGCCTTCGTCTTCTGGAAACACGCCTCCAATCCCACAACAGCGCAACACGAGAGCCTTCAGGGGTGTTCACGGCCCCCCCAGATCAAGTACCAACTCCAAACGGCACCCACGACCCTTTCCAACCCGGCCTCAACCTCATCTCCTGCTACTTTCCAACACACACAGTCGGCGTCCCTTCCCGCGAACCTTCGATTTGTGAACATAAGATGAGGAATGCCTGCATTTTCTTTTAAGTCCCGAATGAATCCCTCGATGCCAGGAACTGGATTTTATAATCTTTACATAAAATCACAGTGCCCAGGCCAGTGCTTTACACATGATAACCTCTTTTTAAAATGTTTACACAATAAATGTGCAAAAAAATCTTACTCAAGTAGAATACTTCACAAGGAGTAGAATTAAGGAGTCTTTAATAAGAGGAAGAGACCGGCAGAAAGGAAGTTATCATCCTTTCATATAGTCATTACACAAATGTGTAGTGAACACTATCATGTTAATCCTTGAGAACAAAGATTCAGAAAAGGCATGTCTGCCCTTACAGGTACAGTTACAATGAAAGGTGATCGTTATTAGGACAGAATACAGGTGCTTTGAGAACACAAAAGGAAGGGTGGCTGAGGGAGTCAGGGAGGGCTTCCAGGAGGAGGCAACAGCCTATGCTGAAGCTACAAGGAGGGATCTGAATGCCAGCTGGGAGGCGAGTGAGGGTGCAGGTTGGACAAGAGCAGGGAGGTGAGGCACAGTATTTACAGGACTGTAGGAAGCTCAGAGCGGTTCCAGTGTGCGGCGTGAGTGTGCGGAGGGAGAGGTGATCGTGAATGAGCAAGCAAGAAGGGGTCTTACATGACCGCTCATGAATGTTTGAAGGTATAACAAATACAGTACTTCGAGCTCTACCCACCCCCCAAGAGTAAAGGGCAGTATAACCCAGTGGTTAAGACAGCTGGGCTCTGCAGCCAGAGGACCTGAGTTAAAATCTTAGTTCTGCCATTTTCTAGCTGGGAGACTGAGCTAGTTACCTGATCCCTCTGGATCTCAGTTTTCTCATCTGTAAAATGGGAATGATTAAAAAATTAGATGTCTTGTGACATCTAAATGACTTAGAGCACTACCGGCATGTAGGAAGAGCTCAATTAAAAAAAAAAATATTACTATCACTAAAGTTCTACTACATAATTCTAAAGTTCTAATATAAAATGAAAAGAAAGAAGTAGGACAATATTTTCTCAGCTGCATTCATAGCGGGGGAAGCACATAGGAGCTAAGATCCAATAACCTCCTTTGCAGGAATTTTAGAGCCACATTACCTGGATTCAAAGTTTAGCAAGGTAATTTGGAACGAGGTAAGTAACTCTCTGTGCTTCCATTTCCTTAAGACGAAGACAACAATGTTAGCACTTCACAGGGTTGTTGCGAGGTTTAAATGAGGAAATGCATGTAAGACTCTCAGCATCACTCCTAACGCACAGTTGGAATAAGAACACACGCTTAACGCAGCATTTACTGCGCGCCGGGCATTGTGGTAAATGCACCTCACTCATTAACCATAATTATTCTCCTTGAGATGCACAACACCAGCACAAGAAGCACAAGAAGGTGAGGCTCCAACACCTTTTCCCCTGAATCAGTGTAAAAAGTATTTCTGCCTTTCGTTACTTACAAGAGAACTAGGCTCATCAAGGTAAAAAAAAAAAATATATATGTATCTTATATCCTTGGGGAGAAAGGAGGGGGTCTTAGAAGGTGGGTGGTGGTCAAGTTGTCATCACCCCTGAAGTCGCCCTAGAAGCCCAGCCCACCTCCCGCCCCGCGGTGGGGAGTTCCCTTACCTTCGGGGGTGGTAGTGTTCTGAGAATTTTCCCTGCTGTGGTCAGCTTGGTTGGCAACCACACTCCCGCTCTTTGTCCTTCGAAGAACACTCAAAGCGCGATTTATCTTTTTGAAAGATCTGCTTCGGATAGTGGATCGCTCAAAGGGTCGTGCTGAGAAAAAGACAGACAAGGTACAGCAGCTACATGTTAACAGAAACCATCTTTTAGGGACAGATCTGGTAAGATGTATAATAAAACGTTGACAGTGATTACCTCTAGGTGGTAGGATTGTAGAATTTGCGTACCTATGCTTTCTAAGTTTTCTACAACGAAATATGTACAGCTTGTTTGAAAAGTCTGCTTTTCTTTTCTTTTTGTTTCTGGGCTGAACTGAACAGAACAGCACTTTTCTTGAGCGGTATGGCTGAGAAGTCACTGACACCGCAGAAGTGATGAATCATTAGGTCCAGCTCCAACCCCTGTCACCAACTCCGATGACACACAGCTTTAACGATCCGAGGGACTTGTGGTTTCATTTCACTTTGGAGAATCGGACATGGGGCTGCTGCCAAAACTACCAGAGCGATTTCCCCTTAAAAGACATTTCTAGAACTTTCCACAGTAAGTATTCCACAGGGGGCAATCCCAAGGCAAGGAGCCCGTTCCCCGGGCAGCCACCCGTTTGACTCACCCCTCGTTCGGTTGTTCTGGCCAGGGTCCGACGGGCCGCGCGCCAGCTGGCTGTCCTCCGCCGTGGACACGTAGGCAGGGTTGTCCAGGCCAGGCTCGTCGGTCATTAGGGAGATGGTGGCAGCTGCGGAGATCTCCGCGGAGAGCGCCGTGGCCGTGAGGCTCACGCAGCCATCTGCGCAGCCATCTTGCGAGCACCTCTTCCTGTCTTCGGTCAGGCCGTAGTGGGAGGCCCCTTTACAGCTGTGACGAAACCAGCGTGGGTGTCAGAAAAACGCTTGGGCCTTGCTGGATTGGCCACTCAGTCATTTATCGTACTGGTTAGACTCGGGACTCTATTTGCTTGTCCCTGAGTCCCCTCCCTTTTCACACGGGGGTACTCACGATACACTTGCCAACTAGGTGAATAAACCATTGGAGACAATTTTTAAAAGATGCCCATTGCATTCTCTTAAAGCAATCTCGACAACGGAATTCGCTAGAATGCAAATTTACAAAGGTTGTGATGGTGTCTACACAACTAGGGGTTGAGGCTGGTCATCTTCAACTGTTGGGTAATTCTTCCTTGCTGGTGTTTATTTTGATCGTGAAAGCCCTTAGCCACACTCTAACTCCTGTCTTTGGGTTTTGCTCCCACAGCTGTGAAAATAGATACGAGGCTCCTCCCAGATTCCATATTTAATTGTCCGTGGAAACAGAATCGCCCTTGCCACAAAGCCACGGGACTTTACTCAGCCTCGCTGTCTGTCCTCCAGAGGCCAGTTCGGTGGCTTCCACGCTCTACCTCTGGGCTGGTCTGAAAGGGCCTCCCCTGTGCCTCAGAGAGGCCAACGCCGGAGGCTGGGGGCTCCCGTGTCCTGAAAAATGTCATTCGCCATCATGTCTTCCAGCATTGGGAGAGTAAAACAGCTTTTCTGGTTTTTAACAAAGGCATATTTGTCTCTATTTGTTCATTGACGATGTTACAAAATAAGAAGCAAACTCTGTGTGAGAGGCAAGTTATTGGAGCAAAGGAGAGAAGCAGAAAAAGAACAGACCCAAAGCTCAGGAGACCAAGGCGTGAGCTGATCTAGGTCCGTATTTTGCCATGAACATACTCTACCTACTTCCACTGACAACCGAGCAAGCTGTTTCAGCTCGTAGGCTAGGCTTTGGTCGGGAAATGGTGATGATAATTTAACTGATTGCATCGTGGGGGAAAGGTAGCTACAGGTAGCCATGCCAGCTTCCAAAACTGTTGTGAAGGCAGAAAAAAAGGGGCTATTTGCGTATAATGATGCATTAATTACAAATTCTTATAAAACCCTATGCGATCGAGCTATTTTAAGTAACCCATGGAAGGCCTATTTGAGTGACGCTTCGTGTTTTTGAAAGTAAATAGAATCTTATACCGGTCTACAGCTGATATGCACATACGATTTGTACCGCCCGTGGAACCACGGAACAGGCCGGGTGGAAGATCCCGTTGGTCCGGATCTGAATCCTTGCTCTGAAATTTACCTAGCTGGGTGATCTGGGGACATTTTCTTAATCTGGCTAAACTTCCTAATTTGCACATACTTTTTGGATTCCTGTGAGGTCTGAGTGATATTAACTCTTAACAAGGGTTTAGCACTTTGCCAGATATTGTCAAGCTCTCACGAGATTGTAGCTATTTCTGCAATTCATCCATTCTAAGATGCTCATTTTTTCAGACTTTCACGTGTCTGAGATGAAGATGCATCTGTGGCTGACGGGGTTGTACGGTTTCTGTTGCCAAGTGGCAGTTACGATGCAGACACCATTGCCCGAGCGTGGCAAACAGTCCCGGGTGTCCCCGTCATTCCCATCGAGCTGTGTACGCGCTTGGTGCTACACCACTGAGCCTAACTGAGCCGTTTAAATGTCTTAGAAAAAGATCACATAATGATTCAATACTAAAATGAAAAGTTACGGTATATACAGAAAAGCTTCAAAAACAGAGCATCGGGGTGTAAATTTGATATTGACGAAGCAAATATTGACGGTTAGCAGAGAATCACAGTTCCAAATTCTCTTGCAAAGAGGCAAGCAGATGTTTTATTTGCTTGGAAAGAAAGATATCCACCAAGGGACAGAAAAATGCTGTTACATTTTGTTGCTGAGAACATTCAAGAGGCTGGCCCGTTTCATGCCAAGCAACACCACCAAGGACGGGGGAAGTTGCCAGCGTTGTCTGAATGGATTTCAAAGCCACAGGGGGACTGGTGTGACCAATGTATACATCGTGGGTGTACCTTTAAAGGCATTTTGGGATTGTCTAACTGGTGGCACATTCTGAAATGTTCTTTTCTTGCTGGAACGTGAAATATGATGTTTCTTGTAATCGACGGCATCTCCGGTTTGATGAAATGTGGTTTTAATATTAGTAGAAAAGGACTTTGGTTTTACAACCTTAAGTTCTCCCCTTCTAGACTGGGAGGAAACAGTCCCCCAGCTTGCATGGCCAGTGCTTGTCCTCGCTGGAAGAGTTCAAGCTCCCTGCTTGCCTTGGTGAGGTTTTGCCGTACTGATGAGCTACGTTGGCTTGGAATTATTTTGCTTAAAAATAGTAAAGTGGTTGATATGGGAAACTAAAAAAACTGGAAGAAATACTGTGTGATGGAAAAAATAAAAGCCAGCATGCATTTAGGCAGCTCCAAGCTCATAAATATGTGAATGGAACGCTTCCATGCAGGCTGGCAGCGCTTGGTTAGCAATGCCCGGGAAGGAAGTCCCTACACTATTTAGTTGGTCTGGAAACAGTCTTTTCCAGTGGGGCGGCCAGCAGTGTCCTTGACCATGTGCCCTGCCAGAGCAGGAAATTAATATTTCAACTGGACATATGGCTGGCAAAGGCACAGCCCTGGCTTTCTTCGGGGGGACATAGCATATCCTCCTGGTGAAAGAAAGTGGCCTCTCATTCTGCTGGCTCATCCAAGGTATTTTTAAAATATCTGAATCCCAAGATGATACCATTGAGAAACCATTGCTGTTTCGAATTCTTGAGGTTCTAAAGATATATTTTTGAGCCCAGGAAAGAAAATTCTCATAAAATGGGTAATTAGCCTTCCCTTTGGTCTCATATCCCAGCTGTCCCTACAACAGCCGGGGAAAATGCGGAATCTAGATTTATCAGACTCATGAGCTTCGCGTAAAAAAGGTTCAGCTCAAGCAACTCACAAGCTTGTGTGATGTTGGCTTTCTCCAGCCTCTGGGCTCGGCTTGGATCACAGAGTGACCCAGGAAGGCAGCAGCTTGGACTCACCGATTACCTCTCCTGTCGTGATGAGCACCAGGGCCTCCGGACTCACGAGCCCGAGAGGGACGGACAGGGAAGCGATTAGCACTGGCCAGAGCAGGAACACACGCGAACCCCAGGTTGTGTTCAAAGCAAGCAGGGTTTACGCTCCTTTTAGCTACACTGAGCACAGAGTACTCTTAGGTGGTGATGGGCAATGGCCGTGAACTTGAAGGACGAACGCAAAGAACACAGAAAACCATTTTTCAACCCAACCACAAGCGACTCTGAAAGTCAGTTTTCTTGGTGATAATGCACGTGGGGTCCTGAGCCCCTTTATCAAAGCAAGCAGAGGCAGATCAGTCTTGATGGGAGAATGCTGACATTCATGCCAGAATTTTTCTTTTTTTTTTTTTTGACAGGGGGGTGGGGCATAGAAGAGGAAATGAACCCCCCTTGCTGCAAATCTCCCGAGTCTGTGAGTTCACCGCTAATGGGAGGTAGGGAAGAGACACGGTGGGATCCAGACCGAATTCGGAGGTTCCGATGGGGCGTCCTACACAGGGCTTCGCCAGCCGGTTTGCAGGGGAGGGCTCCTTTCGACGGTGGACTTGTCCACTTATAATAGAAGAATAAGAGTTGTCCTAAAGCAAGCCAGCCTCAGCACCCTCATCGTCATCGCGCGGCCAGCCACACAACCTCCCTTTGCTCTACTTCCCTTGCGTTCTTTCTCTCCGCGTCCCCTTCTGTATTAGGTAAACCCCGAGTCCACTGATCGTCCAGCCTGATCTGACTTCGGACCAGGGCTCGCACACGCATGTGCTCGTCAGGTGGGGAAACGAGGCCAGGCCACCGGGGACCGTGCGAGCGGCCCCACCCGGCTCAAGGACACAGCCGCGCTCCAGAGCTTCCCTGACTGCTAAGGCGGCAGCGACCGGCCCCGTGTCACCGGAGCAAGCAGTTTGGAAGCCAAAAATCCAGTTTTTAGTGTGAGATCTCTTGATTTTTCAATGTTGGCCACAAATTCAGAATTTTTAAAAACACTGTGTGGTCCAAACCAAACACATGTGCAGGCCAGACCTGTCTCCAGAGATGGCGTGTTCCAACCTCTGGTAAGAGAGAGACTGCCAGCTCGGGGAGGTGGGACCCGCTCCTCCTTTCTCAGTCCAGAAAAGGACACCACCCTCCTCTTCCTCTGCCCTCACCTCCCGCCCTCCCGGCTGTGTCAGCGTGAGTGTGCACACAGAGGCAAGAAGGCCCTGGAAAGGCTGCTCCATAATGATTTGCCCCGGCCCACTTCCGAGCCCAGCGGGAGGATGAGAGCCTGAATTTTCAACCGCGCTTCCGCTCACAAGGGAGCTGACAGCTTGGCCAAAGCTATTATTTAACGGGAGAGGGAGACGCTGGGCCTGATGGATGTCTTCTCTGTCCCAGGCGAAGAGACTCGGGATGTGGGAACTCTGGGGGGACGCGAGCTCCCCTGATGACAGCGGGGTGTCGGCCTCAGCTGCCGCCCCGAGCAGGACGACCGATTCTCAAACTCTGCTCAGAGTGGGGTTCCCGGGGCCGTGCTGGGGGACAGCTGCAGGAAAGGACGTGGTCTCTGCGAGGCAGCAACGGGCTCTCCCTGTGTCCTTAAGTACAGAACCGGGGACAGGCCACTGGGGGGCTCAGGAACTCTCAGCGCAGTGGCTCTGCCGGGGAGTTGGTGACACCAGAGCTAAGGCCGGGCCTCGGTCACATGCGCTCAGTCCTCAACTCCATGTCCAGGGCCACCCTCCACCCTGGTCCTTCTGACACCACACGCCTGCCTCCGCACCCTGGCCCGCCTCCCCACCCCCGCCCAGTACCTCTTAACCGCGTTGGCACAATCTCATTTAACTCAAAACTTCCCATAGAAATGCCTCCCACTGCTCACAGGATTGAGTCCCAACACCGTGTGCGGACATCCAGGCACCCCCCCGGGCACTATCATTGGTCACTGTCATTGATTACAGAACCCGGCCGCCCAGAACGGGTTCGGCAGAGGACGGCCAGCATGTGCCCGTCTCCTACAACGTACTACGTGTCGTGCTTTGTGTACGTGGTCTCGTTTACCCTGTCCCTGTCCTCTGGGTCTATTTATGCCACCCTCACTTTACAGATGAGGATTTGGAAGCCAGAAAGGAGAAAAGTCTTGTCCAAGTTCACGCAGTGGGGCTGGGAGCTGAATCGGGCTGTGGGTTCCAGGCTCTCTCCGCTCACACGGCCTGGCCTCCGGCCCACGGTGTCCTCCGGACTCCAGGCTCATACATCAAACTGTCTACACTCCACGTCTTCACTCGGATGTCTGTTCGGCAGCTCAGACTTAACACCTGCATCCTCCCTGCCAAACCAGCTCTTCCCCCTTCCCTGTTTTATTCAACAGCACCTGACCTCCTTCCTGTTGTTCAGGTCAAAAACCTCAGACCCAGCCTTAATTCCTTTCCTTCCTGGAGACCCAAATATAATCCAGCGTGAAATATCCAGAACCCAACTACCTCTGATTACTTCCACGGCTACCAGCCTAGTCCGAGCCATCACCACCAGTGCCTGGATCATTGCGACGGTCTCCCCGGAGGGTGCCTGCTCCCACCCCGTGCTCCTTCTTCCCCGTCCATTCTCAACAGGGCAGCCAGCGACCCCCCCGAGAACGGCTCTCCATTTTAACAACGCAGAAGGCCCCGACAGTGGCCCGCGAGGCCCGGCGTTTCCCGCATGCTCTTACTTCTGATCTCGCACCTCCAACCCCGTCTCACACGCCCCCACAAATCCTCAGACTTACCCTGCGCATTCCTGCTGCAGGGTCCCTGCGCTCTGCCGTGGCCCCCCCCAGGAATACGCCTTCCCCAGACCTCCCCCTCCCGGTTTGCTCCCGCATCTCCTTTGGGCCTCTGATTCCAGCCCAGCTGCCCTGACACCACCCTGTGTAAACAGCAGCTTCTATTCGGGCACATCCTACCTCTGCTTATCTGCCCCCTATCGGATGTGAGCTCCGAGGGGCAGGATCTGGGTTCTACTTTGTTAACCGTTATATCTCCCAGTGCCTAAAAGAGCATATAGCATATAGAAGGTGCTCAATATATAATTTTTGAATGAAAGAATGACTCTCGCCAGTGAAATAACTAACTCAAGTCCCTAGACTGTGATTAACTTGCCCAGAGTCACGTGGTTTGCACCCAGGGTGACCAACAGTCCCAGTTTGCCCAGGACTGACTAGGTTCCTGAGATGCAGGATTTTCAGATTTAAAACTGGCCAATCTCAGGCAAACCAGATGAGCTAGTCACCCCCGAAGTGACAAAAACAGTTTCAGGTCAACAGTTGCGATTCCAAATAATATACTCCTGACCGTGACACTCTGCTGTATCTTTTTCCTTTCTGTATGTTTTGTCCAAAGATTTAATAGAAGCAGAACGAGTTTGGGGGCGCTTTCCTGGTTTCAGATGCCTCCCGGCGTGTGCCCAGACTTTGCTTTCCTAGACGGGGGTTCCGAACGCCACCCCCAAGCTGCTGTGTGAGCGCAGACCCTCACAGCAACCCTCCCAGGTCCAAACCTAGTGCAATTCCAGGGCTTCCCAGCAACGGAAGAATTGATTGCACTGTTTAGTTTAGCAAGAACCGAGCTGATAGCCAGGAGTGCCTGATAAATACCAGCGCTGTTCCCTGCAGTGACACCTCAGAATTCCAGCCCCGAAACCAGATGTGGAGTTGACACAGTGGTTAATGAGGGACGGTCGAGGGCTTGGGCACAGTCCACATGCCAGGCCGATTCTTCACGGAGACGTCAGCACAGTTTATTCATTCTGTGAGTCCCCGGCCTCTTTGGGGTCACCGAGTTCTCTCCCGAGACGCTTTTGGGGGCGGGGGGGGGTGGAGCAGATGGCTCCCGCGCTGCAGATGACTTGAATTTTCCACCAGCTGTCCGTGGAGGTGGGTGTGTGCGCGGTGGGGTGGGGTCAGCTTCTCTTCGGTTAACTTTTGGTCCCTGCAACTCTTGGCTGCATTCAGGACTATTTTATTTACTTTTAAAACACTTGGAGACGACCGAAGTCTAGCTTTTCATTTTCGGGAAACTGGGCCACGGATCAACCGTGCCTTCTATTTCAGGATCGGCTAGGAAGTGTTTTCAGGGTAACTGGAAAGGGTGGATTTTATGGTGGTGAGGGTTTCTAAACGTCGGAACTGACTGCCCAGTGAGGTTTCCTGACCGGCTTAGAAGGCAGCCTGGGGTTCCAGCTGCCTGGACGAGTCTTTCTGAGTCCTTGTGTTTTTGTGACATCTGCACAAGCCCAGGGGCTCTGCAGAGGGTGTCACAGCCCCACGTGGAGACGGAGGTGTGGGGGAAGGTGGTTTGGCTCTCGAGTGGAAATCATTCCCAGACGACATTTAAAAACATTTCCTTCATTCCTCAAAGTGCATTCCAGTGCACTCTTAGGATAACTAGAAAATATCGGAGTTTACTGAAGCCCATTCTGGTCTGGGTGTCGCAGGCCCTCCTGGATACACCGTGCAACACTCAGATAGTGACAAACAGTGTTCTTCCTCGCTCTGGGTTTGACAATGTCTCATGCACAGATATCTGGCTCTTTGTGCCAATTTTTTTTTTTTTTGCATGAAACAAAAATCCTATTTTTCTAGCCACTCTCTATGTTTGCTAATTGAGCTTCCTCTTTTTTTTTTTTGTTTTTTTTTTAAATTGAACAGAAATTTATTGGCTCACGGTTCTGGAGGCTGGGAAGTTCAAGGTCAAGGGACTGGCAGCTGAGGAGGTCCTTCCTGCTGTGTTATCCCAAGGTGGAAGGACAAAGAGAGAGGGCAAGACTCTCTTCCCTTTCAATATATTTAAAGGAAACTACCTAACTCCTTCTGTAAAACATATTTCATTTCCCCAAAATTGTGTGATATAAATAACAAAGGGATTTACAGAGTGGATGCTTCTCTTGTTTGCAGGAAACGCAGACTATTATTTATTTCCTGGGTAACTGAAACCTCTTCTTTCTCCATCACTCTCGGGCCAGGCGCACCTTTTGGCCACAGCTCTGTTCCATTCCCTTTGGTTTGGCGCATTCACTGTGACAGACGAGGCTTCTTGCAGTTGGTCACATCGACAACTGTCCCTCCGCACATCAAACCCATCTCTACCACAGGTCTTTGTCCAAGAACTCTGTGTTAAGCTGGCCACCCAGAGTGGCTGCCATTAAAACAGACCCTACTCATTTTATCAAGGTCTGCCTCTGATCTTTCCCCACGGATGCTTCATAATAATCTCACTCCTCTCTGAACTCATTCATTCCGCAAATATTTAAGTGACTAATAAAGTGTACCAAATGTAAGGCACCAGGCTAGATGCTCCTAAGACTCTGCCCCTCTAGTAGTTGGCAATCCAGCACAGAAATAAGACAAACAAGTACAGTATGGCCATACCTGCTTGGAGACAGGGTCTTAGTGTTTTAATACATGCCGACAGAGGGCTGCACAGATGTTGGTTGGGCTTCTTCAACTATAAACTCCCTGAGACCACGTCTTATACATATTTTATATCCTCCACTGTGCACACAGGGTTGAGGACACAGTAGATGTTTATGAAATACTTCCTTACTTTTATTAGACTCAAATAGAAATTGCCCCTTCTTTCGGATTTCAAAAGTAATTGAGATTCAGGAAAGAAATTTTGGGAAAATATGCAAAAATAAAATAATAGTACGTAATTCCGCCCCCAAAGAAAACCATTGCTAATCTGTTAATATTTATTCTTTCAATCTTTTTTTCTTTTTTCCTTTTTTTTTTGAGACAGAGTCTTACTCTGTCACCTCAGGTAGAATGCAGTGGCATCTTTGTAGCTCAGTGTGACCTCAAACTCCTGAGCTCAAGTGGTCCTCCTACCTCAGCCTCCCAAGTAGCTAGGACTACAGGTGCATGCCACCATACCCGGCTAATTTTTTTCTATTTTTTTGTAGAGATTGGGTCTCGCTCTTACTCAGGCTGGTCTTGAACTCCTGACCTCAAGCGATCATCCTGGCTTGCCCTCCCAGAGTGCTAGGATTACAGGCGTGAGCCACCACACCTGGCCCCAAACATTTTTCCATGCAAAGACACGCATATACTTGTTTATATTTCTGTGTTGTTTCCCATAACTAGACCAAGTGAAATGCATTTTTAAGGACTGCACATTTTGAGATAAATTGCCTAACCCTACCATCAATATATCAACACGCTTGTTCTGCTGTCCAATGGTTATTAACCTCGTCCGAGCAATAGAATCACTTGGGAAGATTTTAAAAATCCAGCCTTATCAGGTACCCCAGACCAAGTAAATCGATCTCTGGGGTAGGTCTACTAATCATCAGATATAGATGAATAACTACCTAGATCCCTATCTAAATTAAAGAATCAGACCCTCCAGGATCTTTCAAGGAGGTACCAACCTATGCGTAGGTTTATGTTCCTGACAAAGAGGTAAAGAATTGTTTAGAGAATGTCATACTTTGAGATTTAAAAATGACTATCTCAAGCTTTATGATTTTACATGAGATATGCATATCTCATGTAAAATCAGACCGTGGTCTACTAGAAGGAGACCACAGATTTTCTGCTTCACAGATGAACTTGCAAGTATAGTTTTTGTATCTCCCAATGAAGACAGAGATACGTTCCGGAAATCACTCTGCACTCAGGTGGCTTGAGACAGAGTGGAACAGTCAGCAACCCTGTTTACTGAGCTCGTTACCTGGAGACACTCCACAAGGGCTCCCCCTGCTCCTGCCAGCCTGTCGGTGATCGGGGATTTGGGTAATCGCAGCAGAGGATTTAGTTAATTACGATACCGAGAGCCGATTCTCAAGAAGCATCTTTCCTTTCCATTGACTTTATCGTAATCTGGCTGGTCAGCCTGTTCTTAAATTGACCATCAACTGAATTACATAAAACTCACATTTTGGATAAGGGTCTTTGTTCCTGCAGAAAAATCAGATCTGGCTGTCTGTTCTGTTAATGTTAATAGTATATTGATATGTTTTGAGAAGCTATGGTTTGATAAGAAATAGTCTTATGGTTTATAGTTTTGTTCTAAAATTATAGCCAACAATGTTTTATTGGACCTTGATAGCGCCATGATCATTATCCTCTTGAAATTGGGGTAGGTTTGATGGGCTAGTGCTAGAGAGGACAGGTTTGGAGGTGGCAGAAGTAGCACTAGGGAGACTGAACCTTTGTCAAGCCCTGAACTTCCCTTTGATGTTAATACACGGTGGCTGTCACGTTTCACACTCACCACCAGATCTGGGGACCAGGGCGGTGCTCTTTGCCCTTTTATAGATCAAGGAGACAGATTCAGAGAAGTCACCCACCCAAGGTCACACAGCAGGATGGCCATGGCAGCTTTCCCTGGACTTCATTCAATTTAACACAACTAGCAAATGGCAGGTCAAGAAATGATCCGACCTATACTCTACCCGTCAACGTTACCACCAGAGCTGACTCAATTCCTCGGAAGTTAATTGTACTTCTGAAGAGACTACAAGTAAGGTTTAGGGGAAATAAACATAGCTGAGCCATCTGGGTCCCGCACAAAGGTGCTGAGCTGAGTTGCTGAGGGGCTGACGCCCAGCCAGCACCCTGCTTTCCGAGACATCTGCCAGCTGGGGATGCATCTGCCAAAAGCAAGGCGCCCCTTCTTTGCAAAAAGGCTCTGTCTGCTTGCCAAGGGAGTGATTTCTTCTAATTTACACATGATCAGAAGGAGGTCTTGCATGGAGGGAGTCTTAGAGCGTAAAGATGAGGATTTGTGCTTGATTTGGAAACTTCCAGAAAGCTCGTGTACTGGAAAAATAGTAGTCTCCGTCTGATAGCCCCTTCCAGCGACAGGGCCTTCACACATCCCCACTCTCCTCTTTTCTCATTTAGCGTCCCCAAGCTAATCAACGGGGGCGAGGGTCCCCCTTCGTTTAGATGCTAAAACCCGTTAAAAGTTCTGCCACTTGTCTGTCGATCCGCCATGTAGCGAGA